>SJYA01001341.1:178810-223615 GCA_006410615.1 Neotragus moschatus
AGATCTCTAGTCTTTCCCATTCTGTTGTTTGCCTCTATTTCTTTGCATTGATCACTGAGGAAGGCTTTCTTATCTCTTCTTGCTATTTTCTGGAGCTCTGCATTCAGATGCTTATGTCTTTCCTTTTCTCCTTTGCTTTTCGCTTCTCTTTTCACAGCTATTTGTAAGGCCTCCCCAGACAGCCATTTTGCTTTTTTGCATTTCTTTTCTATGGGGATGGTCTTGATCCCTGTCTCCTGTACAGTGTCACAAACCTCATTCCATAGTTCATCAGGCACTCTGTCTATCAGATCTAGGCCCTTAAAGCTATTTCTCACTTCCACTGTATAATCATAAGGGATTTGATTTAGGTCATACCTGAATGGTCTAGCGGTTTTCTCTACTTTTTTCAATTGAAGTCTGAATTTGGCAATAAGGAGCTCATGATCTGAGCCACAGTCAGCTCCTGGTCTTGTTTTTGTTGACTGTATAGAGCTTCTCCATCTTTGGCTGCAAAGAATATAATCAATCTGATTTCGGTGTTGGCCATCTGGTGATGTCCATGTGTAGAGTCTTCTCTTGTGTTGTTGGAAGAGGGTGCTATGACCAGTGCACTTTCTTGGCAAAACTCTATTAGTCTTTGCCCTGCTTCATTCTGCATTCCAAGGCCAAATTTGCATGTTACTCCAGGTGTTTCTTGACTTCCTACTTTCGCCTTCCAGTCCCCTATAATCAAAAGGATATCTTTTTTGGGTGTTAGTTCTACAAAGTCTTGTAGGTCTTCATAGAACCGTTCAACTTCAGCTTCTTCAGCATTACTGATTTGGGCATAGACTTGGATTATGGTGATATTGAGTGGTTTGCCTTGGAAACGAACAGAGATCATTATGTCATTTTTGAGATCTCATCCAAGTACTGCATTTCAGACTTTTTTGTTGACCATGATGGCTACTCCATTTCTTCTGAGGGATTCCTGCCCACAGTAGTATATATAATGGTCATCTGAGTTAAATTCACCCATTCAAGTCCATTTTAGTTTGCTGATTCCTAGAATGTTGACATTCACTCTTGCCATCTCTTGTTTGGCCGCTTCCAATTTGCTTTGATTCATGGACCTGACATTCCAGGTTCTTATGCAGTATTGCTCTTCACAGCATCAAACTTTGTTTCTATAACGTCACATCTACAGCTGGGTATTGTTTTTTCTTTGGCTCCATCCCTTCATTCTTTTTGGAGTTATTTCTCCACTGATCTCCAGTAGTGTATTGGGCACCTACTGACCTGGGGAGTTCCTTTTTCGGTATCCTATCTTTTTGCCTTTTCATACTGTTCATGGGGTTCTCAAGGCAAGAATACTGAAGTAGCTTGCCATTCGCTTCTCCTGTGGACCACATTCTGTCAGACCTCTCTACCATAACCCCCNAGTAGTGTATTGGGCACCTACTGACCTGGGGAGTTCCTTTTTCGGTATCCTATCTTTTTGCCTTTTCATACTGTTCATGGGGTTCTCAAGGCAAGAATACTGAAGTAGCTTGCCATTCGCTTCTCCTGTGGACCACATTCTGTCAGACCTCTCTACCATAACCCCCCCCCACCCCGTCTTGGGTTGCCCCACAGGCAATGGTTGGTTTCGTTGAGTTAGACAAGGCTGTGGTCCTAGTGTGATTAGATTGACTAGTTTTCTGTGAGTATGGTTTCAGTGTGTCTGCCCTCTGATGCCATCTTGCAACACCTACCATCTTACTTGGGTTTTTCTTACCTTGGGTGTGGGATATCTCTTCATGGTTGCTCCAGCAAAGCTCAGCTGCTGCTCCTTACCTTGGATGCAGGGTATCTCCTCACACCGCCCTTCCTGACCTTCAGTGTGGGATAGCTCCTTTAGGCCCTACTGCATCAGTGCAGTCACCGCTCCTTGGACATGGGTTGAACTTCCCAGCTGCCACCCCTGGCCTTGGACGTGGGGTGGCTCCTCCCGGCCCCCGATGGTGGCCTCGGACGTGGGGTAGCTCCTCCCGGCAGCTGCCCCGGACCTCGGATGCGGGGTGACTCATCTCGGCCAGCCTGGCACTCTCGGCCTCTGCACCTGACCTCGGACGTGGGGTAGCTCCTCTTGGCCGCGCTGTGTACGCTGAGTGCGCCGGCCGTCGCAGCCGCTTGCACTTCATATACCCCCATACATACAAGTACCATCTTCTGTCTTTTGATCTTTTGTGTGTGTGGGTATTTAAAGCCTAGTCATATGGATAGCCCTAGAGTCTGTCATACAGAGTCAAAGTCAGAAAGAGAAAGAAAGATATCATATATGAATTCGTAGATATGGAACCAAGAAAAAGGGCCCAGGTGAACTTATTTGCAGGGCAGAAAGAGAGGCACAGGCAGGGAGAACGGGCTTGTGGCCACAGTGGGGGCAGGAGAGGGTGGGCTGAACTGGGAGAGCAGTGCTGACCTTTGTACACTCCCTAGTGTAAAGCAGATAGCAGTGGCCTGCTGCTGCAGAGCAGGGGAGCTCAGCTCAGCGCTCTGTGATGACCTAGATGGGTGGGATGCGGGGGTAGGATGCTCAAGACGGAGGGGACGTATGTACACATACAGGTGATCCCTTTGTTGTACAGCAGAAACTAACACAACATCATAAAACAATTGTTCTCCAACAATAAAAACATACGTGAATAAAGGAAAACCTTTCTGAGCATTAGCTCTGTCTAACTGATGGTGAAGCACCTCCACATAGCAGGCAGAGGGACATCATGATGTCACTGAAATCACTTCCAACAACCACAGCCTCCCAGTGATGGATAAGCTTACTAGCAGGTTTCATGGATTTTTCCATTTTAATTATAGAAAATCTGTGTTAGTTAGTAATAACCATTCCACTGTCATGCTTTCACTTACTCTGTGCACCCATCCCCTCCTGCTGAGCTGTGTGCTGTC
Source organism: Neotragus moschatus (assembly GCA_006410615.1). Lineage (NCBI taxonomy): Eukaryota > Metazoa > Chordata > Mammalia > Artiodactyla > Bovidae > Neotragus > Neotragus moschatus. The sequence goes on from SJYA01001341.1 coordinate 181,721, forward strand.
CCTGCTGTGGGGTGTCGAAGCTGTTGATTCCCCCTGGACTGTCATTTTTGCCTAGATTCCTGATGCCGTGTCCTTCAGTCACTTACAGACAAATCTGAAGGTATGTCTTATGAAATCAGACGTCTTTTTCACCAGTATGTGTTTCCTAGGTGTGTCTTAAAGCACAGTCATGCCACAGTCATATCAGTTGGTAAAGCATATTAATTTTTTAATTCACTTGTGTTTGGGTAGCAGTATTTGTTTTACCTTTGCCTGCTGAGTTAGGGCATCCCTGTGAAATGACACAGACTTTTTTTCCTGCACTGACTTTCCAGAAAGCTTTGCCTTCTGTTTTTGTTACAGGTCTTCATCAGTTCCTTGAAGTTTGCCTCGTGGATTTTTAATGGTGCCCACGACCTGCTTTGTTTTAGGATACTCCTGGGAAACAGCAGTTGTGTCTAAGGCTGAAGCTCCATGCCTCTTTGCATCCTTGTGCAGGGTTGTGTTTAAAAAAAAAAAAATCTGAGCTAATATTCCAGTTCAGTTTCAGTTCAGTTCAGTTGCTCAGTCGTGTCCAACTCTTTGCGACCCCATGAATCGCAGCACGCCAGGCCTCCCTGTCCATCACCAACTCCCAGAGTTCACTCAGACTCACATCCATTGAGTCAGTGATGCCATCCAGCCATCTCATCCTCGGTCGTCCCCTTCTCCTCCTGCCCCCAATCCCTCCCAGCATCAGAGTCTTCTCTAATGAGTCAACTCTTCGCATGAGGTGGCCAAAGTACTGGAGCTTCAGCTTTATCATCATTGCTTCCAAAGAAATCCCAGGGCTGATCTCCTTCAGAATGGACTGGTTGGATCTCCTTGCAGTCCAAGGGACTCTCAAGAGTCTTCTCCAACACCACAGTTCAAAAGCATCAATTCTTTGGCGCTCAGCCTTTTTCACAGTCCAACTCTCAAATCCATACATGATTACCGGGAAAACCATAGCCTTGACTAGACGGACCTTAGTAATGTCTCTGCAAATAATGTCTCTGCTTTTGAATATGCTATCTAGGTTGGTCATAACTTTTCTTCCAAGGAGTAAGCGTCTTTTAATTTCTTGGCTGCAGTCACCATCTGCAGTGATTTTGGAGCCCCAAAAAATAAAGTCTGCCACTGTTTCCACTGTTTCCCCATCTATTTCCCATGAAGTGATGGGACTGGTTGTAGTTAATTTAATAGGCATTTACTGAAACGAGTTGTAACATAAACTGAAATCTTGATACTCATTTGATCACTGCATAAATCAGACATTCCTTTGATTTACAAAGAAGTGTTTAACTTGCAGTGCTCATGAGGAGGACAGAAGACTAGACAGAACAGAATGTGGTTCAGTTTACTTTCAAGGTACAGTTTATCTCTTCCTAAGATAACGGAACAGCAGTCTACCTTCTTGTTATACCTCATAGCTTGGGAAGCACCCTTACCAGGAGTTTATTATCTCTTCTTACAGCAGCTCTGTGTTTATGGTTGTTATTACTGTCTTCAGTTTATAGAGGAAAAAAATTGAAGATAGGTTAAAGGACTCGTTATTTAATTTACTTAGTTAGATATTTAATGAACCAGTCATGGAAGAGCTGGATCTCAGACCTATAATTGTGACCACATATTCTTTCCCTCTTTTTACTATATCTTATTTCCCTCATTAGTTTAAAAATATTATCCATATAAAAAGAAGTAAACTGACTTCAGTTTATGGGATAGCAAAAAAATCCATTTGAAATCAAAGACCTCAGCAGTATTTCTGTCAATTTTATAAGAAGAATATTTATTTATAGTTTGCTTGGGTAAGTTTCTGGAGAAGGCAATGGCACCCCACTGCNTCATTAGTTTAAAAATATTATCCATATAAAAAGAAGTAAACTGACTTCAGTTTATGGGATAGCAAAAAAATCCATTTGAAATCAAAGACCTCAGCAGTATTTCTGTCAATTTTATAAGAAGAATATTTATTTATAGTTTGCTTGGGTAAGTTTCTGGAGAAGGCAATGGCACCCCACTGCAGTATTCTTGCCTGGCAAATCCCATGGACAGAGGAGCCTGGTGGGCTGCAGTCCATGGGGTCGCTAAGAGTCGGACACAACTGAGTGTCTTCACTTTCACTTTTCACTTTCATGCATTGGAGAAGGAAATGGCATCCCACTCCAGTGTTCTTGCCTGGAGAATCCCAGGGACGGGGGAGCCTTGTGGGCTGCCGTCTATGGGGTCACAGAAAATCGGACACGACTAAAGTGATTTAGCAGCAGTAGAGGGTAAGTTTCTGCATTTTATTTTGTGCACAGGTTATATTTATAGAAAGGAAAATAAAGCTACTGCTCTGTGTTATGATATAAGGTCGCTGTTCCTTTGTTTTCTCTTTATTGGCTATAAATAACACTCTGTTGGAGACTTTATAATAGCATATTGAGCCTTACAGCACTAGTTTCTAATTGAATATAAACTATGTGGTTTTACTTGTGTCTGCATAAAAATTAAAATGTCTTCCTTCCTGTTTTAATAATTTGTATGAAGTACATTTATATTTTGATGTTTATAAATTTATAAATAGGAATTTGAAGCTATCTTTTATATTTTTCCCATCGAGTCCTGAATCTGCATCAAGTACCCACCGCACTTAGTTATCAATCTTTTAAGGGTTGGGAAAGCTTAAATCAAAGCTTTCAAATATGAGACTTGGAAAAATCAAACAGTCCTGAGAACGTTAAAATTGCCTTCTCATTGTTTATAAGGAACAATGATTTTGAAGCAGGACATTTTACTTTGAGCATATAATTAACCATTAGCCCATGTACTTGTTTGTCCTGGGGTATTTTTCATGTACTGGGCCTATAATATAAACAATGGGACCCCTCTCATGGACTGGGCTCTGTCAGAGATACAGGATGTACTATACTTGGCTAATGAGACACAGTCTCAGACTTGAAAGTAAGAGTAGCTAATAGTCCAGATAGCTATAAAGTAATGAGGCTTCCCACGTGGCGCTAGTGGTAAAGAACCCGCCTGCCAGTGCAGAACACTTGAGAGGCAAGTTCAGCTCCTGGGTCGGGAAGATCCCCTGGAGAAGGGAATGGCTACCCACTCCAGTATTCTTGCCTGGGAAATCCCATGGACAGTGGAGCCTTGCGGGCTGCAGTCCATGGAGTCACAAAGAGGTGGACATGACCAAAGTGACTTAGCACGCACACATAAAATAACAGGTATGTAAAAAAAGAAATGACAATGGAAGAGAATAAAAGAAAAGACCTAATCTAAATTGGTGAGACATGCAAAGCCTCACTGAGGAAGAAGCTTTTAAATTGAATTAGAGGGAGTTCGAAGTAAGGACTTTGGTGCCAGTGCTCACGGTGTGTCCCTGAGACAGGATGGGTGCGTGATTAGAAGGAGGCAGGTGCTCCAGTTGAGAGCGGGATGGGCAGAGTTGTATAATAAGTTTGGGAAAGTATGGACTGGAAGGCATTTGTAGGTTATATCCTGTATTCATTTCCTGGGGCTGCTGAAACCAATGATCACAATCTTGAAGGCTCAACAACAGAAATTTATTCTCTCACAGTGTCAGTGGCCAGAAATCTGAAATAAAGGTGTCTTTGTGTGGAGGTGTAGGGGAGAATGTGTTCCTTGCCTCTTGCAAGTCCTGGTGGCTTCTGGCATTGCTGGGTGGTGGCTGCATCCGGCCCTGTTCTGTCTTTGCTGTATGTCCGAGCTCCCTGTGCCTCTTACTTCTGAGGATAATGGTGATGGCCTTTAGGGGCTTCCTAAACAATCCAGGGTGCTCTCGTCATTTCAAGATTCTTTACTTAATCACCATCACAGAGACTTCTTTTTTTCCTAAGTAATATGGTGACATTCACAGATTACAGGGACTTGATGTGATATCTTTTGAGGGGCGTTTATCAGCCTACCACACCGACCCGGAGTTTATTTCCTCTCTTACCCTTTGACCTTATTAAAATATCTTTCTTTGTCTACATGCAGGCCCTGCATGTGTTGTGAACGCTTCACTCCTTAGCCAAGGATGCTTCTCATCTCATCCCCCTTGCCTGGAACAGGCATATCGGCATTTCAGCACATTGAGGTCCCAGGAGAGGCTTTCTCTGGGCTTCTGGGGAAGTGTCTTCTCATTCTCTGAGAGATTCCTAAAAACAAGTCTCCATGCCTTCTCTGGCTACTGTCTTTTGAAGATGCAAAGCAGGGACTCACAGTCACCGTGCTCTCATCTGAAGGACAGAACAGATAGGTAAAGGAGGGTAAACTCCAGAGAATCACAGGGAATCCAGCCAGAACTGGTCAGCCCTGCAGGCTTCACAGTCTCTGGATTTCCACAGAATTCAGTGCATTTCGTTAGCATTTAAAGTGGTTTGAGTTGGGGTTCATGCAGCCGGCAGCCCACAACATCTCTTGGGTGGGCTGTGGCAAGGAATTTGGATTTTATTTGCTATGAAATGGAAGTCGTTGATTTAGGTTTCAAAGCCTCACTGAGTGGGGATAACTGATTAGAAGGGACAAGAGGTGGAAGTAGAGAAGCCATTTAAGTCCTGTTGCAGTCCAGGTGACTGGATAGTGGTTTACACTAGAGTGGTAAAGGTAGAAATGAGAACACTTATACAAGTTTAAATGTATACTGAAGACAAAAGCATGTACTACAGGATTTCTCACTAAAGTTGGTAGACTGAGGACAGATATCTAATGTGGCTTCTACCCTGATTAAAACAATAGTAAAGGGCTTTTTTTTTTTTTAAGGCATAATCATATGGGGGATATGGGAAACCAGATAATAGCAACAATTAGAAGCTGGAAAGGACTTGAAGAATTGGTAAATGCCTTAGGAGATCCGAGAAAAAGAATGGTAAGGACTTTTTGAGAAAGCTATCATCCAGACCAATTTTCACAGTAGACTTGCCAACAACCTAGAAATTAGCTTTGTTAGTTACTTCTAGAAGAGAAGATGGAGGCCAGGTGCTGGAAGGTAAGATAAGGAGGTTTGGTCGCAAGTGTACTCGGGAAGCATTAGAGCCCAGGACCAAGGACAGCACCCCCTGCACCATCACCCCCACCACACCCCTGAGCATCTCCCATGGCAGGGATGTGCCAGTCCCACAGCTGCAGGAAGCCCGGAGACTTACTCTCTGGAAGCAGTAGTAGGAGTAATAATCATAAAGCATCTTACTGGGAAAATTAGAAGTGAGGGTACAAGTGCTGTATTTTTAAATGGAAATTAAATAAACACACATGTATTGTTGTTGACACCTCCCTAGCTTTCTTATCCCATTTGACTCCAAAACACTGGCAACAAGACCTTTAACTCTCAGACAGCAGATGAGACATTTTTCTGGGAACATTGAACATCCCTGGAGTAAATACATGGATGTACTTAAAGGAAACAGCAGCAGGGCACTTTGCACCAAGGCTTGATGCACTGACTCTGCCCACAAGCCAGAGCTTCTGTCAGCTTTCAGTCCTGGCACTAAGATGCACGATTAGCAGACTTCTGAGAGAAGTGTCTAATACCAAAGTTAGAGCCTGAAAATAATTGGGTGGATTCAAAGAGCAGACAGAGAGGCAGGAGAAATCTTCCAGAATGTAAGGGAAGTAAGTCATAGAAAATCAGTGAGCAAAAGAAAACTGGAGGGCTGATTTTTGGAGTTGAACATTTGAATAATGGAGTTCCAAAAACATGGAAGAAGAGAAAAGAAGAAGAAACCATTGAAGATACAATTTAAGAAATTTCCTAAAAGTGAAAAACCTGCATGTCTAGATCATCAGCCTACCAAGTACCCTGTACTTGGATGAAAATAAACTGAAGTTACCACCATGAAATTTCAGAATACTAGTTCAAAGAAAAGGTGTGCTACTAGAGAGAAGAGGAAAAAAATTAAAGTTTAGAAGCCAAATACCAGGAATATACATATTTCAGATTTTTCAAAAGCAAAAACAGTAGAAGAATTGAAGACAATGAAATCTTATGAAATATTTTCCAGGAAATTTATTTCCAGCTTAGGATTTAGTACTTGATCAAACTATCAGTCAAGTGGAAGAGTAAATGAAGGTATTTTCAGGCATATTAGGTCCAAAGTAATATCTCCCATGTATGTACTCTTTCTCAGGGCACTATTAGATGGTATTGTCTCACAAAATGAGCTGGTGAACCGAGAATAGAAAGCAGGAAATATAGGAAGCTGAAGAACAGCACACAGTGGGAGGCACTGATGCTGAGGGAAATTTCCGGATGACTGGCACAGGGCTGGGAGAGCAACCTCATGGACTGAAGTCAGAGACTCTAGCAGAGAGCCTTTAAGAAAGTAAGCAGAATACGCAGGGTAGGAATATCTTCAGAGTGAATTAAGACAGTTGTAGAAGACTTTGGGGTGGAATTTTATTATATGCATAAAAATTAACCAGTGGAATTAAAACAATTATTAATTTCAGGTAAGTGTGCATCAGTAGGAAAAATATATAGCAATCTGTGTGGCTTGGCTGTGCATAGTGCTTACATAGTTGCCATGATATAAACACAGAGTAAATATCAGTCCAAAATCATGGATAAAAAGTATAGGTATTTGAGAGAGACAGAGAAAGAGAGAGGAGGAGGAGGAGGTTGAGAATGGAGATGAATGTGGGCAAAGACAGACAGTCCCTTCCATAGAAGGGAAAACCATTATTTTTTAAGAAGTATGGTATTTATAATGGTGAAGGTAAATACCAAAAGAATCAACTAGAAGAGTTTCAGATGAGAGTGACGTTGGAGGGTGATAGAGAACTACTCTCTTTGGGATAAATGCTGTGCAACTATCATGGAGAATATATGCTGGAAATGCTTTAATAAAAGTAAAAGCCGGGAAATGTAAGTATGTTAGAGGGAGACTCCACTGGATTTGGTTATGGACTTGATGTTGGGGGTGAGGGAGAAGTAGACATCAAACGGTATTCCTGGTTCTCAACAAGCCTGTGAACAGAAGTGCCGTTTACAGGCTGAAGGAGGACAGACAGATGACAGACTGAGACTAGGGCCGGGGGGCTGCGGGTGGGGGTGAGGAACCCAGGCTCCTTTCGGGACAAGGTGGGTTTTATGTTGACTGTGAGATGACGTGCTTAGCAAGGAGGTTGGCTTTATCAGTCTGGATCGCACAGGAGAGAACTGACCTGGGCATTGCTAAGTCTTCATCGACATACAGAGGTTGTTTCAAGCTGCGGGAAGACAGGTCACAGGAAGAAATGGAGGAGGGCCCAGCATGAGCCCTGGGAGCCCTGGGTGTTCAGGCTTCTGTTCAGGCAAGGAAGGAGCCCGCAAAGGAGAGAAAAAGTCGGAGGACTGAGGGGTAGGAGAAAAGTTAGCAAGTGTTATCATGAAGTGAAGAGAAGAGGGTCTTTCACAAAGAGGCTGGTCTTCTTGCTGCAGGGTACTCAGAGCTCTGCGTATGTAACTGTGGTTCTACAGAACTTCGTGCTACCTGGTGCCTCAGACGGTAAAGTGTCTGCCTGCAATGCGGGAGAGCCGGGTTCGATTCCTGGGTCAGGAAGATGCCCTGGAGAAGGAAAAGGCAACCCGCTCCAGTACTTTTGACTGGAGAATCCCATGGATGGAGAAGCCTGGTAGGCTACATTCCATGAGGTCGCAAGAGTTGGATACAACTGAGCGACTTCATGTTCACTTTTCATAGAACTGAGTGTCATCACCATGCGTTTCCTGAGGATGCTCTCAGTCTTAACACACTGGTGGTCATGTTGTAACTTGCACACAGACACCTTAATATTTGAGTTAACGCTGGGGAAACGTATAGATAATTCAAAATAATAATTAAAAAATTATATATTCTTTGAAAGTATGCTGTCACATTCGGATTTGACTTTGATCAGACCCTGTCGACTGGCCTTACCATGACTGGTCTGTATGGAAAGACGTTGCGACATTTACCAGAAATGTCTCTTTTGTTGATAATTTGTCTCTTCCCTAGGCTTCCATCTCTCAGTTCTCTCTGTCAGTGCCATTTTCATCCCCCTCCGACCCCCACTTAGTACTGTGCTTCATGCTTTATTTCTACACTTTTATTCAGAAACTCTTTGGAAAAGCGAAAGAGCATGGCATTGAGTTGGCCGTAGTTGTTCATTTGCACGTGAAGAGTTCTGCACACTTGCAAACAGAAGGTGTCATGTCCGAGTGGAGAAGCTCCTGTGACCATTTGGGGATGGCCTGGTAGTTACTTCAGGTTCCTTGGGAATGTCTGGGAGTCTGAGTATTGAGTTAGTAGTCACCTTAATAGGGATGTGTCCTGGAAAATAATAGGCATTCTTGGGAGATTGCAAAGCATGAAGACTCTTTCAGCTCAACCTAAGGAAGAGCAGGTTATGATAAGGATGAATGCAGACAGGCCGTGGACTGCTGGTCACATGATGTCTCTTTTAAGGCTGTGTGGGCGTCAGTCTCTTTACCTGCTTCTCTAGCTGACTTGTAATTTTGGCTTCCTGTCTTTTATCTCAGAGAAGGCAGTGGCACCCCACTCCAGTACTCTTGCCTGGAAAATCCCATGGACGGAGGAGTCTGGTAGGCTGCAGTCCATGGGGTTGCTGAGGGTCGGACACAACTGAGCGACTTTCACTTTTCACTTTTCTGCATTGGAGAAGGAAATGGCAACCCACTCCAGTATTCTTGCCTGGAGAATTCCAGGGACAGGGGAGCCTGGTGGGCTGCCGTCTATGGGGTCACACAGAGTCGGACACGACTGAAGTGACTTAGCAGCAGCAGTAACAGTCTTTTATCTTTTCTCTGTGTCCTGACCTTTCAGTTCTCCTGTGCTTGAAACTAAGGGTCAAGTCTAGTCTCTGCCTTATTAAAGCCTAATTAAATTAAATAATTCGAATTCTAATATAGTCTTACTGAACAGAATAATTGAATTAATGAGTAAGTAGCTAATGTTCCTTCTATTAAAAGTATGTGTGACAATCAGCATGCCAGAATCACCAGATGTACTCAAAGAGCCTCCCAAATGAAGATCAGTACCGAAATGTAGAATGTCCTTTTATGGTGAATCTTGGTAAAGGAGACTGATTCTGTGCCACGTGATAATTGAAGATTGTTTTTATAGAGCTGGGCAGATGCTGTCTTCCCTTTTCTGTGTTGAGAAATGCAAAATCTCAGCACCCCTCACCCCCATCTTTGAAATCGGATTCTGCATTTTAACAAGCTCCCTAGGTAATTCATATACATATTAAAGTTTGAGGTGCCCTGAATTAAAAGGTAAATTTTGATTCTGATTATCTAGTAACGAAGGCCTGTATTTATTGATTTATTGCTAAATTCTTTGCAGAGATTATTTCACTTGATCCTTATAACAAGCCAAGAAAGATATTTTTTATTATCCTTATTTTGCAGATGGAGAAATTGAGCCATAAAGAGTTCTAAAAACTTCCATAGACATAGCTGGGCAGACCCTGGATCCGGTCCGGGCAGTCCTGCTCAGCAGCCTCTGTTCTTCGCCAAGACAGTCCCTGCGTTCCCAGAGCTCTGGTTCCTTACTCCCAGCTCCTAGTCACTCAGCACCCTGGGCTCCTCTGGTGTGGTGTCTATCATTTAAGCTCAGAGAATCTCTCTCTCCCCTGTATCTTAGCTGGAAAAGTGTTTGAGGAGAATGTGCACCTTCTGTCTGCCCTGGAGGATGGTCACCTTGTCTCTGCCCTCGTTACCAGAGGGTTTTAGAGCCGTGTGCCTGGGTTGTGTGCCTGCTGTGTGTCAGCCACTACGAGGCAGACAGAATGGAGCAGGGGAAATGTTATGAACATGGTCTGGATTCTGGCATTTGGAAATCGCTTAGGGAATTGTTGGTTAGACTTAAGGGAAAGATGAGAAGAGAGGCCAAGTCCCCCTGGGTCTATGCTGTGTGCTTAGTCACTCAGTTGTGTCTGATTCTTTGTGACCCCATGGACTGTAGCCCGCCAGGCTCCTCCGTCCATGGGATTCTCCAGGCAAGAATCCTGGGGTGGGTTGCCATGCCCCCCTCCAGGGGATCTTCCCAATCCAGAGATCAAACCCAGATCTCCTGCATTGCAGGTGGATTCTTTACTAAGCCACCAGGGAAGCCCAACATATCCTAAAGCTGTGGAAGGAAATGAATATTTCGTATCCACCTAAGACATGATTTTACACATAAGGGGAAGGATTTCTTTTTCAGAAAAAATATCCTAATCTACTCAACTTTTTAAAGAAGTTTCACTGAGTTACGAGCTATACATATTAAAATACAGTTTGATAACTTTTCATTTATTTGTCTGCAGCTGTTTTCGCAGGAGACAAACATTCTTACACTACAAAATATGAAAATGGAATTATGTGGAAAGTTTACAGCCTAATGGTTGAGATCTTGGCCAAACGGTTGAAGCTTGCTGTTTTGATAAGGGAAGGAGTCTAGAAGAGAGAAGTCACAGGATGACTTCAAGCGGAAATGGACCTGAGATTAGAATAAAGGAGTATTGGGGCCACTTCCCTAATTTGATAGCTGTACCTCATTTATTATCATGTGTGCAAACAAAAGGGTTGTTGGATGTAGCTGTGGCTGAACCAGAAGCGTGGCCATCACTGCTCATCTGTGCTTTGCATATTAAAGTAACAAATTATGAGTTTTGAGTGAATATGTATTCATTTCAGTTCAGTCGCTCAGCCGTGTCCAACTCTTTGCGGCCCCATGAATCGCAGCACGCCAGGCCTCCCTGTCCATCACCAACTCCTGGAGTTCACTCAGACTCACGTCCATCGAGTCAGTGATGCCATCCAGCCATCTCATCCTTTGTCGTCCCCTTCTCCTCCTGCCCTGAATCCCTCCCAGCATCAGTCTTTTCCAATGAGTCAGCTCTTCGCATGAGGTGGCCAAAGTACTAGAGCTTCAGCTTTAGCATATTCCTTCCAAGGAAATCCCAGGGCTGATCTCTCTTCAGAATGGACTGGTTGGATCTCCTTGCAGTCCAAGGGACTCTCAAGAGTCTTCTCCAACACCACAGTTCAAAAGCATCAATTCTTTGCCACTCAGCCTTCTTCGCAGTCCAACTCTCACATCCATACATGACCACTGGAAAAACCATAGCCTTGACTAGACAGACCTTAGTCGGCAAAGTAATGTCTCTGCTTTTGAATATGCTATCTAGGTTGGTCATAACTTTCCTTCCAAGGAGTAAGCATCTTTTAATTTCATGGCTGCAATCACCATCTGCAGTGATTTTGGAGCCCCCCAAAATAAAGTCAGCCACTGTTTCCCCTGTTTCCCTGTCTATTTCCCATGGAGTGGTGGTACCGGATTGAGCATATGTAAAATTGTCTTCCCAAGTGGCTTGGTGATAAAGAGTCTGCCTGCCAGTGCAGGAGATGCAGGAGATGTGGGTTCAGTCCCTGGGTTGGAAAGATCCCCTGGAGAAGGAAATGGCGACCTACTCCAGTATTCTTGTCTGGAGAATCCCGTGGACCCAGGAGCCTAGCAGGCTGCAGGCCATGAAATCATGAAGAATCGGACGTGACTGAGCACACACACACGCACGTCCGTAAAATCACTTACTATTTTTCATCAAAGGCCTAGTAACTTCAAATTCATATCAGCCTGCTGCTAATTAAATATAGCACATATAGTAGTAGACCTCCTTCTTAGCTGACTTCTATTTCTCTTAGGGCGTTTACCTGAAATCCAGGAAGAGTCGGCGTATTTCTGTGTAAATCTGTTGTTTTCCTCCACTCCTGTGTTGTTGTCCATTGCAGCTTTGCACTTTCAGAGGAAACCATGGTATGCATTTGTCCGGGAAATAGAAGACTTGAACTTTCCAGGGATCACTGCCTGAAAGATGGGGGCTCTCCTCCAAACTATTTCCTAACAATCAGAGGACAGTTATAGGCTCATCTAAGTGGAGTGTAGTTGGATGAATTGGAGTGTAGATGAGCATATATGTGGTAATATGTATTTAGTCTGTGAGATGTATATACCTAAGGTTATAAAAGGGGAAAATGGCAAAATAATTTTAAAAACACACCTCCCCTCTGATGAACAGCTTATTTTACTTTTCAGATGTGTTCCATTTTTTTTTTCTCGTGAGTCTTAAATTAAAAACTATGAAAAAATCTGATAAAGCTGATCTCTCAACATAGTTTCAGGTGCTAAGGCAAACAGAAAATATAGCAATCAGATCTACTCCACTCTTGGCTTTGTAAATGATTGCAACCAGAATAGGCTTAGAAAACTCCTTCACCAGGAGTTTTGCCTTGTATTGTAGAAGATCGTTATTCTGAAATATGACATTAATTTTTGTCCAGAGTAAGATTCTTTTATGTTAGCCATTTTCATGAATATTTCTGTTATTTTATGAGATGCACTTAAAAAAGAAAGAACAACAAAGTTAAGGAAAATACTAGAAAGTAAATGTCATCAATCTGATCTTTTTTTCATTGCTTCAGAGTAAAATCAAATAATAAAATAAGAAAGTTAAACACTAACTGGGGGCTTCCCTGGTGGTTCAGAGGCTAAAGAATTTACCTGCAATGCAGGAGACCCAGATTTGGTCCCTGAGTCAGGAAGATCCCCTGGAGAAGAAAATGGCAACCCACTCCAGTATTCTTGCCTGGAGAATACATGCACAGAGGAGCCTGGTGGGCTATAGTCCATGGGGTCACAGAGTCGGACATGACTGAGCAACTTTTTACTAACACGAATTGGCGGTATGTTTAAGTGAAGACATACATAGTTACTTATAAATATATTTACCTATGCTTAGTTTCAGTCTTTTGCCAAGAGATGAGTTCCTTAGAAAACAGTACTGAAACTTCCTTTTTTTTTTTTTAGCAAACTAAGCTTAAATAATTGACACAAGAGACATCAAGTTGGACAGAATTGTAGAGAATTTGAGTGTAGAATTCATCTTCACATAATTGCTACTAACTGACACAAAGTGGACAATAGTCCTTAACCTGTTTTTATAAACAAGATACTGATGCCTGAATCTCATGCCAGGCTCATTGAAATGGATTTTGGGAGCACCTGATATCTTTAAAAGTTTCACCTTGATTCTAATGCTCAGTGTCATGGAGAACCACTGAGCTCGAGGGGTGTTCTATTTTAAAAATGAAAAGTACATGCGTGTGTATACACAAACACACACACATAACAGTAACTGATCAGATACATTTTTTTAGATGCTTTGGTGTGAGTCTTGAAGTTTTCAGATGCTGAAATGAACACTTAATCTCTCAGTGTTGTGTTTCTGTGTTGGCTAGTTAAAGCACCCACTCTTAGCCATCTCTTGCGATCTGTTTTTGGCAGCTATTAGGTTGACATGACCTGACCTAGCAACCAGGAAAGACTTTCTGTTCATGGGCAAATGCTATTTTAAAATAGATAAATGTATCTCCTTAATGCATTTCAAGTCTGTGAACATAAGGCTTCATTCTCCATGAATTAATTAAATACAAAGGAAATTAATACTGAAGAAATAGTGTACATTCTTAGGTGCAGAAGTGTCAGTTCAAGCTGGCAGAATAACAATTCAATCACAAAAGTTATTAAGAAGCTCTTTTAAAACTTGCAGTCTGGTAAGTAACAGCAAATGACTGGATGCTGAACATTGTTAAATGTGAATGTCACATTGAATTGACTTGCCCAAGGTTGTTTTTTCAGAATACCATATTTACATATATTATTTCTCCGTTTATACCCCATGATAAATAGAAGAGGAAATATAACCAACCATCTGGGTCCTGTTCAGTTGCCATCCTAGGAAGCTCTCATAAATCCTACTTATTCCTTTTACTTTCTAATAAGCTAATTATCCAGAATTTCCAAGAAATCAGTGGCAAGGCATATTGCTGACTCAGGATTGAAGATTGTTAGAAAGTGTCCATACTTCTTCCTCCTGTCTAGTTACCTTTATGAATAATATACTCTCCCTACAATTTGGGGCTTCCCTTGTGGCTCAGCTGGTAAAGAATCCTCCTGTGATGGAGGAGACCTGAGTTCGATCCCTGGGTTGGAAATATACCCTGGAGAAGGGAAAGGCTACCCGCTCCAGTATACTGGCCTAGAGAATTCCATGGACTATATAGTCCACGGGGTCACAAAGTCAGACATGACTGGGTGACTTTCACACACCCCACAATTTATCCATCAGATGAACATTTGGGTGGAGCTACTATAGAATATAGGAAATCACTAGGGATTAGGAGTGGGAAGTGAGAGGGTTTTTCACTTACCAGCAAGTCATGTAACTTCTGTGCAGTTGCATTTTATCATTTGAAAATGGATTAGGGAAGGATAAAATGGTGTTTGTAAGAGGCACTTTGTAAATTTTTGAAGCCTTATGCAAATTATATTAATTTATTATTAATGCAGCTCTCTCTGGAGGGAGAGGTGACACGTAAAAGCCAATTCGTCATTAAAAGTCCAGGTGAGGATTTGTCTCAAAGCAAATCAGAACTGTGGACCACAGCTTCTGGGTAATAGGCCTGAGTTGCTGTCCAGTTCAGTTCAGTCATTCATTCGTGTCCAACTCTTGCGACCCCATGGACTGCAGTACACCAGGCCTGCCTGTCCATCACTAACTCCCAGAATTTGCTCACATTTATGTCCATTGAGTCAGTGATGCCATCCAACCATCTCATACTCTGCCATCCTCTTTCCCTCCTGCCTTCAATCTTTCCCAGCATCAGGGTCTTTTCAAATGAGTCAGCTCTTTGCATCAGGTGGCCAAAGTATTGGAGTTTCAGCTTCACCATCAGTACTTCCAATGCATATTCGGAACTAATTTCCTTTAGGATGGACTGGTTGGAGCTCCTCGCGGTCCAAGGGACTCTCAAGAGTCTTCTCCAACACCACAGTTTAAAAGCATCAAATCTTCGGCACTCAGCTTTCTTTATAGTCCAACTCTCACATCCATACATGACGACTGGAAAAACCATAGCTTTGACTAGACAGACCTTTGTTGACAAAGTAATGTCTCTGCTTTTTAATATGCTGTCTAGGTTGGACACACCTTTCTTCCAAGGAGCAAGCATCTTTTAATTCCATGGCTGCAATCACCATCTGCAGTGATTTTGGAGCCCCCCAAATAAAGTCTGTCACTGTTTCCACTGTTTCCCCATCTGTTTGCCGTGAAGTGATGAGACTGGATGGCATGATCTTCGTTTTCTGAATGTTGAGCTTTAAGCCAACTTTTTCACTCTCCACTTTTACTTTCATCAAGAGGCTCTTTAATTCTTCTTCACTTTCTACCATAAGAGTGTTGTAATTGTATATCTGAGTTATTGATATTTCTCCCAGCAATCTTGATTCCAGCTTGTGCTTCCTCCAGTCCAGTGTTTCTCAAGATGTACTCTGCATATAAGTTAAATAAGCAGAGTGACAATATACAGCCTTGATGTACTCTTTTCCCTATTTGGAACCAGTCTGTTGTTCCATGTCCAGTTCTAACTGTTGCTTCCTGACCTGCATACAGGTTTCTCAAGAGGCAGGTCAGGTGGTCTGGTATTCCCATCTCTTTCAGAATTTTCCAGTTTGTTGTGGTTTTGGCATCGTCAATAAAGCAGAAGTAGGTATTTTTCTGGAACTGTCTTGCTTTTTCTTTCGATGATCCAACAGGTGTTTGCAATTTGATCTCTGGTTCCTCTTCCTTTCTAAAACCAGCTTGAACATCTGGAAGTTCACAGTTCACGTACAGTTGAAGCCTGACTTGGAGAATTTTGAGCATTACTTTACTAGTGTGTGAGATGAGTGCAGTTCTGTGGTAGTTTGAACATCTTTGTCCAGAGGAGTCGTAAGGGCTTCCCTATATGTAGCTCAAGCAGTTAAGAATCCACCTTCGGTGAAGATCAGGATTCGATCCCTGGGTGGGGAAGATCCCCTGGAGAAGGGAAAGGTAACCCACTCCAGTATTCTTGCCTGGAGAATCTCACGGACAGAGAAGTCTTGCGGACCACAGTCCATGGGGTCACAAAGAGTCGAATATGACTGAGCGACTAATGTGTAACACATAACACAGAGGTATCATGGTTTAATAAACGAATGAGGGAAGGCCTAGCAAACAAAAGAGGTCATGGAGGGAAAAAACGGTAGGACACAGAATAGAAACTAACTTTCGTGTTTCACTGTTCTTTTCTACTCTAATCAGACTCTCTTACGTGATTCTGTAAAGGAGTGTGGTAAAAGGGGCAAGCAAAAGCAAGATGTGTAGGAGACTGTGTATGCATGTACTACTGGACATTGGCTAGTTTATTTTTGCGAGACTATGGGAGAAATGACTAGTTTTGTGTTTTGGGGAGCAGGGGCAGTGAGTAGAGTTTTCAGTTTAATTTTCTTTATAAGGAAATCCTTTGGCCCTTGGATAAGAATAACATAGCAAATGTAGCTTGGAGGAAATGGATTAGGAAAAAGTGGAGAAATAAGGAGCAGGATAGAAAGCAAGCAGCTGTCCTTCTTCCTCTAGCTGATGGAGTTTACATCAGTTTTGTTCTCTTTGTCCCAGATCCCCAGTTCTCACTGGACCTCAGAATTGCCCTCATATTCCTCATCAGATTTGCATTTTTTGAAGCTCAGTGTTTGTGGCATATTTAGTTTTATTTAGTTTTGCATGAGAGGCGCAAAAACATTTGATGCACCAGTGTTTCGTTCTGTTTCTGCCTTTGACATCTCTTGCTTAACAAACTGAAGTGTCTCTTTAAGCATTGACTATTTCTGTTTCAAAGCAATGGCACCCCATTCCAGAACTCTTGCCTGGAAAATCCCATGGACAGAGGAGCCTGGTGGGCTGCAGTCCATGGGGTCGCTAAGAGTTGGACTCGACTGAGCAACTTCACTTTTTCTTTTCACTTTCATGCATTGGAGAAGGAAATGGCAACCCACTGCAGTGTTCTTGCCTGGAGAATCCCAGGGACGGGGGAGCCTGGTGGGGTGCCGTCTATGGGGTCGCACAGAGTCAGACACGACTGAAGCGAATTAGCAGCAGCAGCAGCATTTCTGTTTCAGAGCAGAAAAAAGGCAAAAAAAGTGTATCTTAAGAATCATTTGGTTAAACTGTTTCTTTTAGTTTGGGAAAGTTCACTAAAGGAAGAAATAGTGAAGAGCTTTTTTATGAGGAATATATGTCGTTAACCAAATTTTGAATAACTGTTATAGTGACAGCTCATATTGTGTTCTTGCCTGATTACTTAATTATCAGCAAACCCTCACTAAGAGAAAATTGTAATAATGCTAACTTTGATTGCAGAATATCCGTAATCATATATATTGAATAAATTATCAGCATCTTCCTTTAGAGGCTATACTAGTGAATCAGCTGTATCAATTAATATTCTAACATTGCTCTAAAGTAGAGGTGTTGGATAATCGATTTCAAGCAATCCTATTTTAAAATAAGAAATAGTATAGAGATGCCAGGTATTACTCCTTCTATCTATCATTTTACTGGAGGTACGAAGTGATATTGCATCACCTAGGAAAGGAAATACATACTAAGAATTGGAAAAGAAGAGATAAAACTGTCCATATTTGTAGTTAGTATGATTAATTGATGTAAATCCAAGAGAATATACATATTAGAAACATAAGAATTTAACCAGGTTCTTAGATGTAAAGTCAGAATTTTAGAAATGTCTTAGCTATAGAGTCATTATTCAGATTCAAAGCTTCTCATACCAGTAATGACCAGTTAACAAATTGGATAGGAAAAAAGGTTCACTTGCACTGGCAATATAAAGCATACATGAAGAAACCCAGAAGATTTATGTAAGATCTCTATGGAAAAAGAATAAAAGGATGTAAAATAATTAAATGGGCAGCTGTATCAATAGCTTACTTGGTATGGTAAGGATGTCAGTTCTCTCCATTTGATCTGTAAATATATATATTTGGTGAAATTTTATGTTCTGTGAACTAGATTCATCAATTTATAAATGATTCCAGTTAAAATTTTGAGAGTCACTTCTTAATTCTGGTAATGGAAGCTTTCTGGAAAAAACAAATCTAAATTTGATGAAAAAAAAAAGAAAACTGTTCATTGACACTTTGAAAAGAATCAGTGAAGGTCAAGTCGGATAACTACAAATACTCACACACAGAAACACAATATAGTCAACCTACTGACAGCAAAGAAAAATGTATTTAAAGCAGCAAGAGATGGCATAATGACATGATGAATATCTGGTTTTTCATTAAAAACAAGAGGGAGGCAGGAAGGCAGTGGGAGGCTTTGCTGGTGGCCTGGTAATTAAGAATCTGCCTGCCAGTGCAGGGGACATGGGTTTGATCCCACATGGTATGGGAAACACAGGCCGTGCCCCACAGCTGCCCGCAGGCTGTGATGCTGAGCACGTGTGCGTAACTGCTGAAGCCCACACATCTAGGCCTGTGGGATCATCCCGGACCAGGGATCAAATCCATGTCACGTCCAGCTCCTTGCAACCCTGTGGACTGTAGCCCACCAGGCTCCTCTGTCCATGAAATTTTCCAGGCAAGAACACTGGAAGGAGTTGCCATTTCCTACTCCAGGGGATCTTTCTGACCCAGGGATTGAGTCTTCATCTCCTGTGTCTCCTGCATTGGCAGGCAGATTCTTTACCGCTGAGCCACGTGG
The DNA here is from genome assembly GCA_006410615.1 of Neotragus moschatus. Taxonomy (NCBI): domain Eukaryota; kingdom Metazoa; phylum Chordata; class Mammalia; order Artiodactyla; family Bovidae; genus Neotragus; species Neotragus moschatus. The sequence goes on from SJYA01001341.1 coordinate 200,321, forward strand.
GAAGCCCCATTTGTAGGTGATACGATGCTATACTTAGATGCTACCAGAAAACTACTAGAGCTCATCAATGAATTTGGTCAAGTTTCAGCTTGTAAAATTAATACACAGAAATCTGTTGTATTTCTATACACTAACAATGAAAGGTCAAAAAGAGAAATTCAGGAGACAGTTATGTTTATCATTAGACCAAAGTGAATAAAATAACTAGGAATAAATCTACCTGAGGAGATAAAAGACCTGTACTAAGAAAACTGTAAGATGCTAATGAAAGAAATCAAAGAAGATGGAAACAAATGGTGCCAGGAAAAAAGGACAGCTAAAAAAAAACAACTGGAAGTAGATCAACCTTTAGCACCATGAACATAAACAAGCTCACGGTGGGCTGAAGATTTAAATATGAGACTGACCACTATAAAACCCCAAGAGGAAAACATAGGCAAAACATTCTGTGACATCAATCACCACAGTATTTTTTGTATCTGTCTCCCGAATAATGGAAATAAAAGCAAAAAATAATCAAATGGGACCTACTTAAACTCAAAAGCTTTTGCACAAATGAACCAGTAAACAAAATGAAAAGACACCCCGTAGATCTGGAGAAAATATTTAAATATGATGTGAGTGACAAAGAATTAGTCTCCAAAATTTATGAACAGCTCATGCAGCTCAATATTCAAAACATAAAGGAAGCAATCAGAAAATGGGCTGAAGACCTACATAGACATTTCTCCAAAGAGTACTTACAGATGGCCATGAGGTACGTGAAAAGATGTTCAGCATTGCTAATTATTAGAAAGATGCAGCTCAAAACTACAATGAGATATTACTTCACACCAGTTCGAATGGCCATCATCAAAAAATCTACAAACAGTAAATACTGGTGAGGATGTGGAAGAAGGGAAACCCTGCTACATTGTTGGGTAAAGAGTTTGCCTGTTAGTGCAGGGACACAAGAGAAGCAGGTTCTATCCCTCAGTTGGGAAAATCCCCTGGAATAGGAAACGGAACCCCAGTCCAGTATTCTTGCAGGGGAAAATTCCTGGGCAGAGGAGGCTGGTGGGCTGCAGTCCGTGCGGTTGCAGAGTCACACATGACTGAGTGACTGAGTCCAAGGTCCTGCACTGTTGAAAGGAGTGTAAGTTAGTGCAGCCAAGTAGAGCTATCATGTTGGTCAGTCACTCAGTCGTGTCTGACTCTTTTTGACCCCATAGACTGCATCACGTCAGGCCTCCCTGTCCTTCACTATCTCCCCGAGTTTGCTCAGATTCATGCTTGTTGAATCAGTGATGCTATCTAACCACCTTATCCTCTGCCCCCCTTCTCCTTTTGCCTTCAGTCTTCCCCATCATCAGGGTCTTTTCCAGTGAATCGGCTGTTTACATCAGGTGGCCAAAGCATTGGAGCTGCAGCAACAGTCCTTCCAGTGAATACTCAAGGTTGATGATTTCCTTTGGGATTGACTGGTTTGATCTCTTTACAGTCCAAGGGACTTCTCCAGAAGGTATTTTAATCTTAAATGAGAAAGCCAAAGTCTCATAGGTTGGGAAGGCAAAGAGTGAGTAAGAAGAATAAGACCTGGACATGAGTAAGAATTCCTTCTCTCAGTCATTCCTTCACCCTTTTGATTACAGTGAGCCTGGGTGCCTTGAACATGAAGGAATGGTATTCTGTGAATAATCACCATTCCTGCTCTATGTTTTTCGCTTTCAAGGTGAAACATTAAAATTTCATGAACTTTCAAATCTCCTAGTTTAGATAACACCATGTTTCTTTATTTTCAGTGAGATATTGCTATATAAAATGGATATCTGAAGAATCTTCTCAGATTAGAAAAGCTTTGTTGAGGGAATGTTATTGTTCAGGGGCTAAGCAGATGATAGGAGGTGAATTTCAAGTCTGATTTTAAAATTCCACTTAAATAATAATTAGAACTGTGCCTTCTGATGAATAATTCTTATTTTTATAAAAGGTGTGGAAAGAAAGCCAAGTCTTCATAAGCTGTTATTCAGTATTAGTAAGTTAGACAAAAAAATAAATATGTGGAATTATATTTGAAACACTTGCAGTTTGGAAACAGGATTATTGCTGCAAGAAATGAAAACATCTAAAAGGATGAGTGCGGTTGGGAAAATTTTATACAGTTTTTAAACATATTCAGGTCTCTTTCACAAGGTAATGTAAGCTATTTTCTATCTCCCCCAAGAACAGGGCAAGAAAAATGATTTTATTCCGCAGCATAAGGGACTTAGGAAGATTGTTTTCTGAGAGCAAAATTTGTTAAGCATTAGAACGGATTACCAGAGGAGGTTGTAAAATCACTCCCTCCTGAGACTCCTAAAAATAGGATAGTTTCTCCTTTGCCTGGTATGTTAGGAATGCTTCTTCCTAAGAGAAGAGGGATGAATAACCTGACTTCTAACTGTCCCTTTCATCTGGCCAGTTTCAGTTACTGTGTGTAAGAAAACGTGGTCGGAAACCTCATTAGGGTCTTGGCCAAAAAAAATAATAATAATAAACAGGAATAAAGGAATGATTTTAGAAAGCCTGTACATGAAGTACACATAAGTCATGCTCTTAACTTCCATGGAGTCCTATTTTTGCATGTTTATTGCTTTGGGCTTTAAGAAGAGAAATGAGGTTCGATTTTATCTGTACTCGTTGGTTGTCTTTTCCTTGAAGAAATGCAGTATCTCCTCTGAGAGGCTGAAGTGGTAGAGTCCACCATTCTACACTTACTAGTGTTCTAAAGCACCCAGAAATGCCCTCCACAAACCCTTCAATTACAGATTAACAGGGTGAGTAATGATGGTGGGGTAAAAATTGAGAGAATCTATAATATGTGATCAGCGCCTTCATGGCATTTTATGTATAATACACATATGGGGTGCTGTTAACTCTACCAAAATTCAAGGGAAGCATAGAATACAGGGAAGGCTTCACCTAGAGAGTTATAATTTGTTCTGGGTATTGGAGTATTAATATGTACTCAAGTCAGCGATTGACCAAGTCTGTGGCAACACAGAAAATGTGGAAGAGCTTCCAGACTTGCAATTGTAGAAAGAAGTGCAAATACCAGGGTGGTTTGTGGTCATAGTTATGGTGTAATTTGAGTTGGTATTTTAAAGGAATTTGGTTTTTTAATACCCAGGTCTGTGTATTAAGTCAGTCAGTGGTGTTCAACTCTGCAATCCTATCGACTGTAGTCCACCAGGCTCCTCTATCCATGGAATTCTCCAGGCAAGAATACGAGAGTGGGTTGCCATGCCTTCTCCCAGGGGATCTCCCCAACCCAGGGATTGAACCCAGGTCTCCTGCATTACAGGAGAATTCTTGACCATTTGAGCCACCAGGGAAGCCCAGTACAGGTCATTGGCTGTAAAACTGTGCTATTGGATCAAATCCAGTCTGTCATCTTGTTTTATTGAAACACATCAGCACATTTGTGTATATATTACCTATGGTTGCTTTTATATTATAATGGCAGAATTGGATAGTTGCAAAAGAAACCTTATTGCCTACAAAACCTAATAAATTTATCTGACCTTTTACAGAAAAGATTTGCCAGCCTCTTTCATAGATGATAGTTTTATTCTCACTTTCCTGGGAAATGGTGTGATCAGATTTAAGACTCACTTTGGCAACATTAACAGGAGAGTAGCTTCTTGTATCCTAGTTCTTTGCAAATAGATGCACTGTTTCATAGAGGGATTTTGAAGAATGAATGAGTATATTCATTACAGGATATCAGAATAAAAATTAAATTCAGATTTCAGATGAGGGTTAATAAAAGTCTGAAGTAAGGATAGGAACAAGAGGGGTAGTAAAGAGAGGGTCTAAATTAAAGTCATTTGCAAAATACAATTCACTGGACTTGGTTATTTTAGTAAATCCATCATTTGTTTTTACCAGTGGCTCTTATTTTTTAAGCATTTGGTTATCAAAAATTTAAATGTATGCAAAAGTAAGAATAGGCAGCATTTAGTGAAGCCCTGGTCTCAAAATAATCAACCTTTGCCAATTGTATTCTATCTTCACTCCTAAAAATATGACTACTATTGCTGAAGTATTCCAGAGGAGAATCGAGTTAAGTGTGTTCAGTAATCTGGTGTATTCGATATTGCTAAGTCTAATAATACTCTCACTGCAGGGAAGGCTACACATTCACTGTTACAGCACTCACCCCTTTAACTTAAAAAGTGGCTGAAACAGTGTCTGTCATCAATTAGTGCAGTGGATCTCACCCCGGGAAGGTTTTCCACAGTGCACATGCCTGGGTCCATCCTAGGCATTTTGATTTTGTGGTTCTGAGAAGAGCCTGCTGTCATGCATTTTGAAAATGTCCAGGTGTGATGTAGAAGAGCCCCAAAGGCTCTGAAGAACCAGCTTAGTTAAATATCACCACTCCATGAGACATCTTATATTCATGGGTTTCACTCACAAAATATAACCACTGCTTTTTTGACCATTTCATTATTTGGGACCTACTCTTGAGAGTCCCTTGGACTGCAAGGAGATCCAACCAGTCCATCCTAAAGGAAATCAGTCCTGAATATTCATTGGAAGGACTGATGTTGAAACTGAAACTCCAATATTTCGGCCACCTGATGCAAAGAGCTGACTCATTTGAAAAGACCCTGATGCTGGGAAAGATTGAAGGTGTGAGGAGAAGGGGACGACAGAGGATGGGATGGTTGGATGGCATCACTGACTCAATGGACATGAGTTTGAGTAAACTCCGGGAGATGGTGACGGACTGGGAAGTCTGGTGTGCTGCAGTCCATGGGGTCGCAAAGAGTCAGACACGACTGAGCAGCTGAACTGAACTGAGATGATGTTGTGAGACTGTCACAGGTTGAAGTCTCTGGGAAACAAATTCTAGGCGTCACGTGCAGGATGTTCATGCAGGATGATTTTGGAGTCAGAATCTGTGGAGGAGGGTATAGCAAGGAAGATTAGCGAGAGAAATGGAGCCGCTGTGTGGGCCCAGCCGCAACCTGGCTGACCTCTCAGTGGAGCTCTAGAGTTAGGAGGGCCCTTCAGAGTTCTCCTAGGCTGGGCCAAAGGCCAGGTCACTGTACTTCCACTGGACTGTGGGCCACCCTAAGAAGAGGTGACACTTTGCATAACGTGGCTCCCTGCAGCCGAGGCAGCGTCTGAAGGCCCGGCAGTTGAAGGCTATCTGCCAAGAGCATTCCTAACAGCCGTGGCAACAACTGTTTCATTGGACAGAGATCTGGGTGACCCATCTTAGTGTCTACTACAGAGGACAATCTAGATGAGGACCAATTGGTGGCCTTTATTTATTTGGGACTTCCCACCTGGCTTAGGACGTAAAGAATTTGCCTGCCAGTGCAGGAGACTGATCCCTGGGTCGGGAAGATCCCCTGGAGAAGGGAGTGGCTTCTCACTCCAGTATTCTTGCCTGGAAAATTCCATGAAAAGAGGAGCCTGGTGGGCTGCGTCCATGAGATTGCACACTAGGACACAACTGAGCATGCGTGTGCGTGAATTTACTTACTGAGCATATTTATTGAACATGCGCCATGTGCCAGGCAGTGACCGAAGTGTTGCTGCTGCCGCTGCTAAGTAGCTTCAGTCGTGTCCGACTCTGTGAGACCCCATAGACGGCAGCCCACCAGGCTCCCCTGTCCCTGGGATTCTCCAGGCAAGAACACTGGAGTGGGGTGCCATTTCCTTCTCCAGTGCATAAAAGAAGAAAGTGAAGGTGAAGTCGCTCAGTCCTGTCCGACTAGTAGCGACCCCATGGACTGCAGCCCACCAGGCTCCTCTGTCCATGGCATTTCCCAGGCAAGAGTACTGGAGTGGGGTGCCATTGCCTTCTCCGGACCTAAGTGCTGGTGGATAAATATGCAAAACAGTTTTACACATTGTAAGAAGTTGTAGTGAAATAAGAGAACAGAACTAACTATTGAAGACTACAGTTTGGGATTTACTTATTTAAGGAGGCCCTCATGATCTTTACAGTAGTAATTTAATGGCATGGTTTGGGTGGAAACAGACTGAAGTAGTTTGAGCAATTAATGGGATAGTTTTATTTTCAAACAGCTAAGTTGTGATTTGTTTCGATTTGAAAAGAAAACATGTCAACTTCTGTTATTGAAAACATACTGATTAATAATGACTCATAGGTTAAGGCTGTCTTAAGTTCAGTTTTTGGAATTCTTTCACTTCTATTCATTTAGTTGATCCTCCTCCCTGTAAGACTGACAGGAAAAGCATCATTCTGTCTATTTTATAAGTAAGGATACTGGAGTTCACAGAGGGTGGGGAGTATTCCGAGAGTCATTGTATGGGAGGAGGTGGAATTAGGCTGAGAATGCCATCTTTTGAGGTACTGTCTCCCAGTCTTTCCATTAAACCAGGCTGACCTACTAATCAGCATGGCTTAAATATCTTTTATCAAATTTAGATAATCGTGTTGCATATAGAGTTACCAAGTGAAATACAGTATTTGGGACATGCTTATACTAAAAAACTATTTCTTGTTAAGTACCTGGATTTCCTATGTTAATTTGCTAACTCTGGCCGTTGTGGTTGTATGACACCATGAGATTTGCTGCCTTTATAGTCTGTGCTGAAAAAAACAGAGAAAGGGAGGGAGGGAGGGAGGAAGGAAGGGAGGAAGGAAGGAGGGAAAGGATGTCCCCGTAGCACACGTGTGTGTTAGTTGCTCACTCGTGTCCGACTCTTGCAACCCCTTGGACTGTAGCTCCCCAGGCGCCTCTATCCATAGAATTCTCCAGGCAAGAATACTGAAGTGTGTTGCCATTCCCTTCTCCAGAGGATCTTCCCGACCCAGAGACTGAAGGTAGGTCTCCTATTTTGCTGGCAGATTCTTTACCATTTGAGCCACCAGGGAAGCCCTTTGACAAATTTTTATATTTATGCCTTATTTAAAAAAAAAAACAAAAAAACAACGGTCATTAATCTCTCAGCTTTAGAGCTTTAGAGTTTCATGCAGAGCATATGCACTTGCAGTTGGTGACATTAGACATGTAAGACCTGCCAAGCAGGAGACCCCTGTTGCTGGGCATGCGTCGACATGTGTAGGTTCAGTTCAGTTCAGTTCAGTCGCTCAGTCGGGTCCGACTCTTTGCGACCCCGTGGGCTGCACTGTGGGTTAGAGTGAGCTAAGTCAGTGCCTGCTGAGCCAGTCCAGCTTGTGTGTGTTGCCCACCATCGGATGTGGAATCTCGTTAACATCTACTGAATACTCCCAGGTGAGAAGAGATGTGGCAGATGGTTTTCATGAGTGTGGAGGTGAACCTGGCAGATGTTCTAGCATTTTGTGTGTGTGTGTGTGTGTGTGTGTGTGTGTGTGTGTTTTGTGCCAAGAAGCAAAACTCTATGGTTAACTGTTGAGTAGATCTCCAGATCTCTTCTTGCAGGCCACCTGTTGGCTCTGGCAGCCTTGTTCTGAGTTCAGAACAGTGACTATTCTGGAAAGAAGGGAATAGGAGCAATGTGTCCCAGTTCCCCAGGGTTGGACCTTGATCTCTAGGCCAGCAGCTGCCAGAGAAGGCATCTTGGAGAGTATGACCATAGAAGTACAGCTGTTCATGAGCTTGACGAGCGATAAAGAAGGCACTGGCCTCATGCCGGAGAATAAAAGGTAAAGGCAGGTTAGTCAGTACCATTTCACAAGCTTTAACATCACTATTGACTGGAGGCATATTAATGCCACAGGTATTAGTTTCTACAAAAATCCCCCAGACAATAATGTGTAAGCACAGACAATAATGTGTTAATCTGAAGCTTATACTGAGTGCCAAGGCTATTGTTTTTATAATGTAAAAAGTAATTAAAACTCAGATTTTGGGGGCCTTTTTATTATTTGGCCCCATTAATGGAGGGTTACTGCTATTAAAGAGAAAATAAAAATCATAGATACCCTGAATTTTTAAAAACAAAAGTCAATACATAAATAGGTCACAAAATAAAGAAAGAAATGTTCAGAAATGAAATATATTTTTTCTAGTACATAAGCATCATAATATATCCTTATTTGACTTTGTTTTCTGTACGTTACTAATGGTTTCCTTTTATATCACAATCCATGATCTGTCTCCAAATTAATGCAATTGAATATATCTTCTTGATTAGATCTCTTGCTGTGAGCAGGAAGAGAGGGGGAAAATCTATTTACTTAAAATCAGAACTGCTTATATTGAAGTTGATTGCATGATTGGATATTCAAGAGTATTTAATTAAAGCTCAGTTATACTCTAATTTTCTTCTAACAGTTGATCAAANCAGGAAAAGCATCATTCTGTCTATTTTATAAGTAAGGATACTGGAGTTCACAGAGGGTGGGGAGTATTCCGAGAGTCATTGTATGGGAGGAGGTGGAATTAGGCTGAGAATGCCATCTTTTGAGGTACTGTCTCCCAGTCTTTCCATTAAACCAGGCTGACCTACTAATCAGCATGGCTTAAATATCTTTTATCAAATTTAGATAATCGTGTTGCATATAGAGTTACCAAGTGAAATACAGTATTTGGGACATGCTTATACTAAAAAACTATTTCTTGTTAAGTACCTGGATTTCCTATGTTAATTTGCTAACTCTGGCCGTTGTGGTTGTATGACACCATGAGATTTGCTGCCTTTATAGTCTGTGCTGAAAAAAACAGAGAAAGGGAGGGAGGGAGGGAGGAAGGAAGGGAGGAAGGAAGGAGGGAAAGGATGTCCCCGTAGCACACGTGTGTGTTAGTTGCTCACTCGTGTCCGACTCTTGCAACCCCTTGGACTGTAGCTCCCCAGGCGCCTCTATCCATAGAATTCTCCAGGCAAGAATACTGAAGTGTGTTGCCATTCCCTTCTCCAGAGGATCTTCCCGACCCAGAGACTGAAGGTAGGTCTCCTATTTTGCTGGCAGATTCTTTACCATTTGAGCCACCAGGGAAGCCCTTTGACAAATTTTTATATTTATGCCTTATTTAAAAAAAAAAACAAAAAAACAACGGTCATTAATCTCTCAGCTTTAGAGCTTTAGAGTTTCATGCAGAGCATATGCACTTGCAGTTGGTGACATTAGACATGTAAGACCTGCCAAGCAGGAGACCCCTGTTGCTGGGCATGCGTCGACATGTGTAGGTTCAGTTCAGTTCAGTTCAGTCGCTCAGTCGGGTCCGACTCTTTGCGACCCCGTGGGCTGCACTGTGGGTTAGAGTGAGCTAAGTCAGTGCCTGCTGAGCCAGTCCAGCTTGTGTGTGTTGCCCACCATCGGATGTGGAATCTCGTTAACATCTACTGAATACTCCCAGGTGAGAAGAGATGTGGCAGATGGTTTTCATGAGTGTGGAGGTGAACCTGGCAGATGTTCTAGCATTTTGTGTGTGTGTGTGTGTGTGTGTGTGTGTGTGTGTGTTTTGTGCCAAGAAGCAAAACTCTATGGTTAACTGTTGAGTAGATCTCCAGATCTCTTCTTGCAGGCCACCTGTTGGCTCTGGCAGCCTTGTTCTGAGTTCAGAACAGTGACTATTCTGGAAAGAAGGGAATAGGAGCAATGTGTCCCAGTTCCCCAGGGTTGGACCTTGATCTCTAGGCCAGCAGCTGCCAGAGAAGGCATCTTGGAGAGTATGACCATAGAAGTACAGCTGTTCATGAGCTTGACGAGCGATAAAGAAGGCACTGGCCTCATGCCGGAGAATAAAAGGTAAAGGCAGGTTAGTCAGTACCATTTCACAAGCTTTAACATCACTATTGACTGGAGGCATATTAATGCCACAGGTATTAGTTTCTACAAAAATCCCCCAGACAATAATGTGTAAGCACAGACAATAATGTGTTAATCTGAAGCTTATACTGAGTGCCAAGGCTATTGTTTTTATAATGTAAAAAGTAATTAAAACTCAGATTTTGGGGGCCTTTTTATTATTTGGCCCCATTAATGGAGGGTTACTGCTATTAAAGAGAAAATAAAAATCATAGATACCCTGAATTTTTAAAAACAAAAGTCAATACATAAATAGGTCACAAAATAAAGAAAGAAATGTTCAGAAATGAAATATATTTTTTCTAGTACATAAGCATCATAATATATCCTTATTTGACTTTGTTTTCTGTACGTTACTAATGGTTTCCTTTTATATCACAATCCATGATCTGTCTCCAAATTAATGCAATTGAATATATCTTCTTGATTAGATCTCTTGCTGTGAGCAGGAAGAGAGGGGGAAAATCTATTTACTTAAAATCAGAACTGCTTATATTGAAGTTGATTGCATGATTGGATATTCAAGAGTATTTAATTAAAGCTCAGTTATACTCTAATTTTCTTCTAACAGTTGATCAAAGCTGTGTAAATAGATGTCAGAGACATTATTCCATTGTTTATAGATGCATCTCCAGTATCAGAAAACAAATTTGTTTAAGCATACACATGTATTTCGTAGGTTGGCCTGTGGTTAAGGAAACAGTCTCTTTAATCAGATGTCAGATGGTCTGGGTTGAATGCTATCTTCACCATTTGTTTACTGTGTGACCTTGGAAAAGTAACTTCACCCCTCTGAACTTGAATTCCTTAGTCTTGTAATAGAGGGCAAGTAATCATACTTCTGCTGGATCATCAAAAAAGCAAGAGAGTTCCAGAAAAACATCTACTTACGCTTTATTGACTATGCCAAAGCCTTTGGCAGTGTGGATTACATTAAACTGTGGAAAATTCTTTAAAAGATGGGAATACCAGACCACTTGACTTGCCTCTTGAGAAACCTGTATGCAGGTCAGGAAGCAACAATTAGAACTGGACATGGAACAGCAGGCTGGTTCCAAATAGGAAAAGGAGTACGTCAAGGCTGTATATTTTCACACTGCTTATTTAACTTATATGCAGAGGACATCATGAGAAACGCTGGGGTGAAAGAAGCACAAGCTGGAATCAGGATTGCCGGGAAAATATCAATAACCTCAGATACACAGATGACACCACCCTTATGGCAGAAAGTGAAGAGGAACTAAAAAGCCTCTTGAAGAAAGTGAAAGAAGAGAGTGAAAAAGTTGGCTTAAAGCTCAACATTCAGAAAACGAAGATCATGGCATCTGTTCCCATCATGTCATGGGAGATAGATGGGGAAACAGTGGAAACAGTGTCAGACTTTATGTTTTGGGGCTCCACAATCACTTCAGATGGTGATTGCAGCCATGAAATTAAAAGACACTTACTCCTTGGAAGGAAAGTTATGACCAACCTAGATAGCATATTCAAAAGCAGAGACATTACTTTGCCAACAAAGGTCCGTCTAGTCAAGGCTGTGGTTTCTCCAGTGGTCATGTATGAATGTGAGAGTTGGACTGTGAAGAAGGCTGAGTGCCGGAGAATTGATGCTTTTGAACAACTGTGGTGTTGGAGAAGACTCTTGAGAGTCCCTTGGACCACAAGGAGATCCAGCCAGTGCATTCTAAAGGAGATCAGTCCTGGGTCTTCTTTGGAAGGACTGATGCTAAAGCTGAAGCTCCAATACTTTGGCCACCTCATGTGAAGAGTTGACTCATTGGAAAAGACTCTGATGCTGGGAGGGATTGGGGGCAGGAGGAGAAGGGGATGACAGAGGATGAGATGGCTGGATGGCATCACTGACTCGATGGGCGTGAGTTTGAGTAAACTCCGGGAGTTGGTGATGGACAGGGAGGCCTGGCGTGCTGTGATTCATGGGGTTGCAAAGAGTTGGACATGACTGAGCGACTGAACTAAACTGAACTGAACTGAATTATACTTACTTCATAAGGTTGCTAAGAGGATTGAATGAGTTAATCTACAAAGAATACTCAGAATGCATTCTAGCATAATGCACTCTATAAAGTATCTTTTGATGTATTGTTTTTGATAAGCTTTACAGCTTCCATAGATGATGAGGCAATTTCAAAGTATTGAAGGACATTTAAAGTAAGCCACCCTAGGGGCAACCTTGGAGAAGGAAATGAGAATCCACTCCAGTATTCTTCTCTGGAGAATCCTGTGGACAGAGGAGCCTTGCAGGCAATACTCCATGGAGTTGCAAACAGTTGAACACGACTGAGCAACTAAACAGCAACAAGAGCAAACCTTTAATATATTTTAGCAATAGAAGGTATATTTGATAAAAATGCCTATGTAGTATTTTTAAAATAGTGTTTGTTTATGCAACTAAGGATATGCAGCAGTCAGCTATCTTTTGCTAATTTTAGACTATACAATAACTATTGAAAGTGTATACTTGATTTCTAAGATCTTTTTGCAGGCAATTAGTAAGGTTTTACACTCTATGAAACTGTGTTTTTTAGAATCCTGCGAGGTATGTATGGAAATATATTCCTGTTCAAAAGAGGGTAGTACATATGATAACAACGATTTTCTGTGAAGTTAAAGCTAAAACATATTACTTACAGCTTTTATTTTCTTCCACTTATGTTTTCCCTGAGTAGCTGTGCTTCAGTTTTTGGTTAATTATGAATGATTCTTGGAAAGCACAACCCTGGAATATATAACAGCTGCTGTCAATCTATATGATAACTCTTCTTTGAAGAATCCACAAATAAATATGGCTTATAGTCCTTAATTATCAACAGTTTAAATATGTAGAATTGTAGAATGCTATGTATTATTTTAATTATATAATGCATACTGATCACTGGTTATTAATACCTTAGTTTGAGTGAGAGAAAATGTAAGCAGATAGAACTTTCGAAGGAGAAAATAAAAAGACATACTGAAGAATATGCCTGAGATTTACACTCTTAAAACTTTCAAATATACACTATAGTATTAATTGTACTTGCCATGCTGTGCATACATCCCTGTTGTTTATTTGTTTTAAAACTGAAAGGTCGTGCCTGTCGACTCCCTACACCCGTTTTGCCCACTTCCCACCCTTGGCTCTGGCAATCACCAGTATGGTCTCTGTATCTTTGAGCTGGGGTTTTATTTTGCTTTACTTTCAGATCCACATATAAGTGAGGTTATGTAATATTGGGCTGTTTCTGTCTGACTTCACACTTAGCACAGTGCCCTGGGGCTCACGTGTGTTGTCGTCAGGGGCAGGGCTGCCTTCTTTCCCAGCAGCTGGATGATGTTCCTGTGGATACGCCTGCGTGTGTGTGTCACGTTTTCTTTCTGCATTCACTTACCTCTTTATGCAAATCGGCTGCTGTAAGTAATGCTGCAGTGAACACAGAGGGGCATATACCTTTTGAGTTGGTGCTGTTATTTTCCTTGGATAAATACCCCAAAGTGGAATTCCTGAATCATACAGTATTTTACATTTCTTGGGGAAACTCCATATTCTTTTACATAGTGACTGCACCAATTTGCTTTCTCACCTGCAGTGGATAATCGTTTCCTTTTCTCCACATTCTCACAAACACTTAGCATTTCCTGTTTTATGTTTTTTTTTTGTGAAAGCTGTGCTGGCTACCTGTGAGGTGTTATATCAATGTGGTTTTGCTTTCCATTTCTGTGTTGATTAGTGATACTGAGCATTATTTCATGTAGTTGTTTTTCTGTGTCTTTTGGGGGAGAATTTCTATTAAGAGCCTCTGCCTATATTTCAGTGGAAGTGTTTTTTTGGATATAGAGTTGCATGAGTTTTTAATATATTTTGGATATTAAGTCTAATTATGATTTGCAATGGAGAAGGCAATGGCACCCCACTCCAGTACTTTTGCCTGGAAAATCCCATGGACAGAGGAGCCTGGTAGGCTGCAGTCCATGGGGTCGCTAGAGTCAGACATGACTGAGTGACTTCACTTTCACTTTTCATTTTCATGCATTGGAGAAGGAAATGGCAATCTGCTCCACTGATCTCTGTGTCTGTATTTATGCCAATATTATACTGTTAGTTAATATAGCTTTGTAATATAGGTTGAAATCAGGGAGTGTGATGCCTCCAGCTTTGTTCCTCTTTGTCATGATGATGAGGACTTTGACTCTTTATAGACTTTCCTATTAATACACATTTTAGATTGTCTATTTCTGTATAAACTGTCATTGTAATTTTGATAAAAATTGAATCTGTATTCAATTCAGATTTAATTTGATTAAATCCCTTATGATTATACAGTGGAAGTGAGAAATAGATTTAAGGGACTAGATCTGAACTAAGGACGGATGTTGGTGACACTGTATAGGAGACAGGGATCAAGACCATCCCCATGGAAAAGAAATGCAAAAAAAGCAAAATGGCTATCTGGGGAGGATTCCAAATAGCTGTGAAAAGAAGAGAAGGGAAAACCAAAGGAGAAAAGGAAAGATATAACATCTGAATGCAGAGTTCCAAAGAGTAGCAAGAANTTGGCCACCTCATGCAAAGAGTGGACTCATTGGAAAAGACTCTGATGCTGGGAGGGATTGGGGGCAGGTTGAGAAGGGAAAAACAGTGGATGAGATGGCTGGATGGCATCACTGACTCTTTGGATTTGAGTCTAAGTGAACTCCAGGAGTTGGTGATGAATAGGGAGGCCTGGTGTGCTGCGATTCATGGGGTTGCAAAGAGTCAGACACGACTTAGCTACTGAACTGAACTGAACTGAACCTGTAGACTGCTTTGAGTGGTATGGACATTTTGCTAGTATAAATTCTTCCAGTTCATGAGCATGGGCTCCCATTCAAATTATTTGTGTTGTCTTCAATTTCTCTTTTCAATATTTTACAATTTTTAGTGTTATATTTTTCACCATCCTTGCTCAAATTTATTCTGAGGTATTTTATTGTTTATGATATAAGTGTAAATGAAATTGTCTTCTTAATCTCTTTCTGATAGTTTTTTATTAGTCTATAAAAACACAACAGATTTTAACAGATTATTGACCAGGGATATATTAATAAGTCTTTTATTATCTGAAGATTATTTAATGGAGATGTTATAACATTTACTTACATAACTAATCGCTGGTCACAGGTTTCTGCAGAAATCCCCTGGTCAATCATGTGTTAATATATTGATTTTTGTAACCTGGGATTTCATCAAAGTCATTCATTACTTCCAACCGTTTTTTGGTAGATTCATTAGGGTTTTTTCCTATATAATACCTTGTCATCCAAAAGTGGCCACAGTTTTATTTTATTTCCAGTTTAGATGTATTTTATTTGTTTCTGTCCTAATTGCTTTGACTAGGATTTCCAGGACTGTGTTGAATAAAAGTGACAGAGTGGTCGTCCTCATCTTGTTTCTTATCTTAGAGGAAAAGCTTTAAACTGTTAACTGATGAATATAGTGTTAGTTGTGGGCTTGTCAAATGGCCTTTATTATGTTGATGTACATTCCCGTATACTATTTTGTTGAGAGTTTTCGTAATAAATGGATGCTGAATTTGTCAAATGCTTTTTTGGGGATTTATTGAGATGATTGTAAGACTTTTAGTTGTCATTTTGATCATATGATTTTTGTTCTTCTGTTTGTTAATGTGATATATCACACTGATTTGTAGATTTTGAACTATCCTTGCATCCATGGAATAAATTCCACACTTTCATGGTATATGATCCTTGTAATGTATTATTAAATGTATCATTAATATATCATTATTGCCAGTATTTTTTGGAGGATTTTTGCATTTGTGTTCCTCAGGAATATCGGCTTGTAATTTTTTTCTCTGGTAGCTGTCCTTGTCTGGTTTTGGTAGGGGAGCAGTATTAGCCTCATAAAATGAGTTTGGAAGTTTTCCCTTTACTAATATTTTTAGAAGAGTTTGAAAATGATTCATATTAGTTCTTTGAATGTTTGGTAGAATTCACCAGTGAAACCATCTGAAGGACTTTTGTTCCTTCAGTTTCCTTACTAATAGTCAGTCTATTTAGATTTTCTTCTTTATTGTGTTTCAGTCTTGGAAGATTGTGTATTTCTAAGGATTTACCCTTTTATTAGGTTGTTCATTGGTGTATAGTTGTTCAGAATAATGTAATTCTTTGTTTTCTGTAGTATTAATGTAACATCATTTCTTTATAATAGTTTTTTATCTTTTTTATCTTGAATCTATCTTTTTATCTTGATTGATCTAGCTAAGTATTTGTAAATTTTATCTTTTCAAAGAATGAACTCTCAGTTTTATGGATCTTTTATCCTGTTCTTTCAGTCTAGATATTTGCTTTAATATCTGTTATTCTCTTCCTTCTAACATTGTGCTTTGTCCTTCTTGCAGTCCTTGAGGTGTAAAATTAGGTTGTCCATTTGATATTTTTCTTGTTTCTAAAGGGAACCATTTATGCTAAGGTTGTTCCTCTTAGGATTGCTTTTGCTGCATATACATTTTGTAGGTTGTATTTCAGTGTTTATTTGTGTCAAGATACTTTTTATCATGATTTTAATTTCTTCATAGATCCAAATAGTTGTTTAATCTCTGTATATTATGAAGTTTTTAGGTTTTCTGTAATTGATTTCTTGTTTTAGATCACTGTGATTTGCAAAGATGCTTTGTATGATTTCAGTCTTTTAAAATTTAAGACTTTTTATATGATCTGGGAAGCAACAATAAGGACCTAACAGAAGCAGAAGAGAGTAAGAAGAGGTGGCAAGAATACACAGAAGAGCTATACACAAATGGTATTTATGATCCAGTAACCTCGATAGTGTGGTCACTCACCTAGAATCGGACATTCTGGAATGTGAATTCAAGTGGGCCTTAGGAAGCATCACTACAAACAAAGCTAGAGGAGTTGATAGAATTCCCAGCTGAGCTATTTTAAATCCTAAAAGATGATGCTGTTAAAATGTTATACTCAATATGTCAGCAAGTTTGAAAAACTGAGCAGTTTTTAATTCTAATCCCAAAGAAGAACAATGCTAAAAAATGTACAGCTGTGCTCATTTCACACATTAGTAAGGTCATGCTCACAATCCTTCAAGCTAGGCTTCAGCATACATGAACTGAGAACTTGCAGATGTACATGTGAGGTTTCAATGAAGCCAAAGAACCAGAGATCAGATTGCTAACATTCATTGTCCAGAAGAACATATACTTCTACCTCAAACCTAGACAATATATTACAAAGCAGAGATATCACTTGGCCAACAAGAGTCCACGTAATCAAAGCTGTTTCTTTTTAGAGTAGTTAACGTTTGGATGTGAATTCTTGTTGAGACACTAAGTCATGTCTGACTCTTTTCAACCCATGGGCTGCATCATTCCAGGCTTTCCTATTCTTCGGTATCTCCTGGAGTTTGCCCAATTCATGTCCATTGACTCAGTGATGCTATCCAACCATCTCATCCTCTGTCACCCTCTTCTTCTCCTACCCTTAGTCTCTCCAAGCATCAGGATCTTTTTCAGTGAGTTGGCTTTCTGCATCAGGTGGCCAAAGTATTGGAGCTTCAGCTTCCAGCATTAGTCCTTCCAATGAATATTCAGGGTTGATTTCCTTTAGGATTGACTGGTTTGATCTGCTTGCAATCCAAGGGACTCTGAAGAGTCTTCTTTAGCACCACAATTCAAAAACATCAATTTTTCAATGCTGAGCCTTCTTTATGATCCAACTCTTGCATCCTTAAATGACTAGTGGAAAAAATGTAGCTTTGATGAGACGGACCTTTGTTGGTAATGTCTCTACTTTTAATATGCTAGAATTGTTCATAGGTTTTCTTCCAAGGAACAATCATCTTTTATTTTCATGGATGCAGTCACCATCTGCAGTGATTTGGAGCCCAGGAAAATAAAGTCTCTCCTGTTTCCACTGGTTCCCCATCTATTTGCCATAAAGTGATGGGGCTGGATTCCACGGTCATGGTTTTTTGAATGTTAAGTTTTAAGCCANTCTTCCAAGGAACAATCATCTTTTATTTTCATGGATGCAGTCACCATCTGCAGTGATTTGGAGCCCAGGAAAATAAAGTCTCTCCTGTTTCCACTGGTTCCCCATCTATTTGCCATAAAGTGATGGGGCTGGATTCCACGGTCATGGTTTTTTGAATGTTAAGTTTTAAGCCAGCTTTTTCACTCTTCTCTTTCACTTTCATCAAGAGGTTCTTTAGTTCCTCTTTGCTTTCTGCCATAAGGATAGTGTCATCTGCATATCTGAGGTTATTGATATCTCTCCCAGCAGTCTTTGATTCTAGCTTGCGCTTCATCCAGCCCGGCATTTCTCATGATGTACTCCGCTTTAAGTTAAATAAGCAAGTTTCAATATACAGCCTTGATGTACTAATTTTCCAGTTTGGAGCCAGTTCATTGTTTTAACTGATTTTAACTGGTGCTTCTTGACCTGCATACAGATTTCTCAGGAGGCAGGTAAGGTGGTCTGGCATTCCCATCTTTTGAAGAATTTCCCACAGTTTGTGATCCACATAGTCAAAGGCTTTAGCATAGTCAATGAAGGACAAGTAGATGTTTTTTTGGAACATTCTTGCTGTTTCCGTGATCCAGTGGATGTTGGCAATTTGATCTCTGGTTCCTTTGCCTTTTCTAAATCCAGCTTGAACATGTGCAAGTTCTTGCCCATTCAGATCCATTTTAGTTCACTGATTCCTGAAATGTTGGTGTTCCTCTTGCCATCTCCTGTTTGACCTCTTCCTGTTTACCTTGATTCATGGACCTAACATTGCAGGTTTCTATGCAGTATAGTTTTTACAGCATCGGACTTCACTTCCAACACCAGTCACCTCCACAGCTTGGCATTGTTTTCTCTTTGGCTCAGCCTCCACACTCTTTCTGGAGCTATTTCTCCACTCTTCCCCAGTATTGCATCGGGCACCTGCCAGTCTGGGGAGTTCATCTTTCAGTGCCTCCAAGAGGAGTTGTGCCACATGTGGCACCTTCCAGCTCTGCTGCAGCCAGAACCTCTATCCCCGCAGCCAGCCACTGATGACCCGTGCCTCCACAGGAGACACTGACGCACTCAGCGGCAGGTCTGGCTCAGTCTCTGTGGGGTCTCTGGGTCCTGGTGTGTACACGGTTTTGTTTGAGCCCTCTGAGCATCTCTGATGGGTATGGGTTTGATTCTAAACATGATTTCCCACCTCCTGCCATCTTGTTAGGGTTTCCCTTTGCCCTTGGACATGGGGTGTCTTATTTTTGGTGGGATCCGGCATTCTCCTGTTGATGGTTGTTCAGCGCTTAGTTACAGTTTTGGAATTCTCACAGGAGAAGATGTGCATGCGTCCTTCTCTGCCATCTTGTTGAAGGTGGGGCTAATACCGCTCACACGTGGAGCCATTGTTTGGGATCATGTTGACCCCAGGTCCTGCTTTCCAGCCCCGCCAGCCTCATGAGGTCAGGAGGCACTGGGCGCAAAGTGTCCTCGGAGCCTGGCCACCCCCGCCTTACACAGTTAGTGTTTACTTTTTACAGCATAGAAAAGGTAATGTTGACCTTTTATTCTCTGTAGTCCCTAGGCAGGTAACAAGTGGAGTCCTTGATTCTTTGTGAAAAAGAACTGTTACATAAATTATAATCTGATGGGGTAAGCAAATATAGTCTTTATAGGATAAATATGAAAATAAGGGCATTCCAATGATGGCAGGAATTTCATAAGGTGAATTTGAATTGACCATTAAACAACAGAGTGTTTCAATCTGTGGTATTCACAAATGCAGTAAGTTCATAGCCCCAAACATCATTTATAGAATAAACTGTTTAAATGTTTACTTGGAGTCATGTTGGAATACTTATGTTGACAATTCTTCTTTGACTCTTACCTGATCTGAAGTTTGACTAAGTAGTCTTAATAACATAATCAGGGGCTTCCCTGATAGCTCAGTTGGTAGAGATTCCTCTTGCAAGGCAGGAGACCCCTGTTTGATTGAAGATCCACTGGAGAAGTGATAGGCTACCCACTCCAGTATTTTGGGGCTTCCCTTGTGGCTCAGCTGATAAAGAATCTGTGTGCAGTGTGGGAGACCTGGGTTTGATACCTGGGTTGGGAAGATCCCCTGGAGAAGGGAAAGGCTACCTACTCTGGTATTCTGGCCTAGAGAATATGATGGACTGTATAGTCTATGGGGGTCACAAAAAGTCAGACATGACTGAGCAACTTTCACTTTCTTTCAATAACAATCAAATTGGATTAGATTGAATTGGATATGGTTTACTTAAACCTAAAATTATAAATTTTTGGCTCAAAAAATGCCAGTAGTAGTTCAGATATTTACTATTAACAATAATAATTTTAAATATCTACTTAGAAGAGACTGAATACAAAGCCAAAACCAGGTTGACAGTGTATGAAAACATCTAGGCAAAGCAGTGCTATAGTTTAATTCATCTACTTATATTGTTTTGCAAGTTATATTGTATCTATAGTTATGCACCTAGAGAAGGGAGAATAACAGTACACATTGCTGTGCATGGATGGGGGGGAGAAAATAAAACTGAAGCTACGTAATGAAGATGGAAGAAAACTTACAGAAATTATAAGATTGAAAAGGGAGTAAGATGTTACTCAAAATAAGTGGAAATCAAGGGCAAAATTAAACGAAGTTTTATAAATAATAAGAGAACTGCTTAGTTTAAAATATCAATAAAAAAATTAACACTTTTTGGTAATAAAAATATCTTGGTCATAAAATATTAGCTCCATACTTTAAGTGTTCAAAGAAGTTATGTAAAAGGAACTGCCAACGCACTCAGTAGGGCTCTGAGCCATCCTGTATAGTGAGGGGAGATATGGAAGTTAGCTTTGACCTCTGGTGTACAATAACTGCCTCAGCTCAAGAGGAGCCAACCCATGGACCAAATAAAAGTGAAGACCTAGATGAAGAGAAAGAAAATCACATCAAGCCCCAGGAATCAGAGGAAATCACCCAGGCTTCACTGTGCCCCTCTCTTTTAGAGCTTCCCCAAGTCTCTGCTGGTTACCTTCGGGTACTGGGGAAGCCTTAGACCCCAGGACCTGCCTTTGCTGCCCCCCTGATACTTAAAATAAGTTATTCATACTTGATAGAAACCAGCATCACTTTCTCTTGTTGAAACCATTATCGAGTTTTCTCTTGTTTCTTCATCTATAAGAACAAGGGTCCAGTTACAGAGAGTGGTGACTTAAAAGATAGATGGCTTCCTGAAAGGAGCTTGACTGCGACCCAGCTGTAGACAGACCCCCTACTGACTCTTGCCTGGTGGGGTGGCAGGGGGGCATCAGGGCTGTCTGAGTGAGACCACGCCGTGTGCCAACACTCTAGATTCGCACCGTGGACACAGTCCATCAGGAGTATTCAAAAGAGCGTGCGCCTAAACCTCAGCCCTGAGTGTGGTTTTCTCCTTGACGTTATGAGTCAGGACTTCTCTGTTCTCCTCGCTAGAACAGTGCTCGGTACCACCTGACCAGAAAACTCAACTGCTGAATGTGCTAAAGACCTAGCTCTTCCACCAAGCTTCTTAGTGCCTGGCCCTTTCTGCTGACCCATATATTCCTGGGCCGAGTTTTTGTCATGTGCTGTCGAGTTTGCAAGAGAATGATGACTACATTATTCATTTTTAGGCCTCTTCATAACAGTATAAAATTTAGAAAGGGCTTTGTTGCACACATACACACTCACACACACGTAAGCATTCACGATTTTAAAAATGATTAGAAGATGAACACCCATGTAGTCACTACACCAGGTCAAGAAATGAGACTCTGCCTGTACCTCTCTCTCTCTGGACGTAAACACTTTTCTGACTTTTATGCCAGTAACTTCCTAGTTATAACACCTGTGTTTGTGTTTGTAAAAGAATTTATTACAGTTTAGCTTTGTCTGGTTCTGAAGTTTTTGTAAGTAAAATGCTGTAAGGATTCTTTAGTGTCTTGCTGCGGCTCTACTTAGAGGTTTGTCTGTAAGAGTTCATCACATTACTGAGTGAAGTTGTACTTCATCATGTATTTGTTGTTGGAAGACACTGGTGTGTGTGTGTGTGTGTGTATTGTTTTTGCCTTTTGAAATAGTCCTGCTTTCTAGCATTTTATCTGTAGCTCAGTTTTATTCTTCTTATATGTGCATTATGCTTAGCATAACTCAGGTATTGAAAGAAATAGGCAATAAAAGCCCATCTTTGTGTTACATTTTCCTTCTTGACAGTCCTCTGCATTCTTCTGAAAGATGTAGCCTTCTGTGAAGATAGAATGGTAAAGTTCCTTGAGGTTCCTTGAGCTTAGGATCCTTTGATTTCATTTCTAAAGTCCAGTGTGAAAAATGATTTTACTTTTTCACTCTCTTTTTCTCTTCTTTTCCTCCCGGGTAGAGGACAGAATAATGCAGGCAGACTGGCTTTTAGGGTACAGGGCTTAGACAATATGCGGCAAGATCTCATATATCCCAAGGCTTACCAAGTTCTTCAGGGCTGCCCCAGGCATACCCCATCACTCACTTGGGCAGTGCCCGCTTCCGTCTGCCCAGTGGCTTGTTAGCTTGAACGGGGTTATCCATGAGCTGCAGAGCCCAAAGTCAATGTGGAAGAACCTTCTTATCACAGTCTATAAACCAAGTCATTGAAGCCAACAGAACAAGGTTTCTCAAAGTTTTATTAAATTGGAGCTCATTTTGTTTTTCTTATTTTAAAAAATGATTGCTGCCATCTACCCATTAGTCTGGAAAATTTACTTTACTACATAGCATATGTTTCAAGACCGCATTATCTTTTGGTACTTTGTATATTTACTGCCTTAAGTTTTTATTTGAAACTAATGTTTATAATCAGTATCCCTGGAAAAGTTTATTTAAATCTAATTTTCCTTTATATCCTATCTGGAAAACATTCGAGTACCTGTCAAAATAGGAGTCTTCTTTTCTGCATCTTTTCATTAAGTGATAATGTATGTCTCATTAGACACACAACACTATGAGTTACATTTATATCAGTTTAATTGATTTCTTAATTTCATGTTGTCTGGAGCTTTTTAAACAGAAACATCAACATCATTATAATTCTCAAATTAAATTGAATTCATTTTCAAAATTCTTCTCCAAAGCTTAAAACTTCGTCACTGGTCATCATAAATATACACACGTTTAAAAAATTTTATTTATAAAACCATGGTTTTTTTTTTTTTTTTTTTGCTTTCCTGATGTGTATCATGAGAATTTTGTTTTATTACATAACTGTAATATTTGTGATATTTATTCAGTGGATAAACCTAATTTTATGTGTTCCCACATTGTTGGATATTTAAGTATTTAAAAACTACAATTCCAATGTAAATATACAGTATTTTCATTCATTCACATTATTTAAATATTATGTTCCAATTTAATAAGTATAAAAGATGATACTTTGTTTTAATTTGGTTATTTTGCAGTATAGAACATTTTCTGCATGTATTTTAATATTTCCTGTTTCCACTTACTTCTGTATGAAATAGTTAATATTTTTTGCTATTAATCTTTTGGGTAC
>SJYA01001341.1:223710-257192 GCA_006410615.1 Neotragus moschatus
GGTACTGAATAATGTTTTAATTTTTTTTAAGTTTAAGTATTTTTAGTTTAAAATACTATTAAAATAATGGTTTAAGTATTTTTGACTAGCACCATTAACTCTCTTTTTTAACCATGAACTCTTTTATGTCATATTTGATAGTTTCTTTTCTTACAATATTTTTTCACTTTTTTTCTACTTGATGTTTTGGTACTGTAGTTTAAACTTCTTATATAAGTGATTTTTGTCTTAATCATTTTATTGCTCAAAATTAAAAAAAAAATCACTACCTGACCAGAACTCTAATGAATATTAGTATTATTTTTTGGTATTATTCCTAGGATTTAAAAAACAATTACTCTTTAATCTGCTTTTAATGTAATACGATATAATATGATAACTGATTATTGATTACCAAGATCTTTCTATCCAGAGTTTTCTTCTCTTTGCCCTTTTATTCCTCCAATGAGTACACTAAACTGTGATGAGGGAAACATTTTTACATGATGCTTTAGAACTGGAAACTGGCTGGTAGCTTTCCTTTGTTAAAGAGATCCAACAACTGCCCTAGGAAATAAGGGCCTTTCCTTTTAGTTGGGTTTAATGTTTACTAGACATATCTTGGTGTTGGTTTCAGTATGTTGATTTTGAAGAAGTCTTTCTCTTTCCTATATCTCCGTGGCCCCTAACCTTTTTGGCACCAGGGGTCAGTTTATAGAGGACAATTGTTTCCATAGACTGTGGGTGGGGTGGATTCAGGATGATTCAAACGCATTATATTTATTGTGCACTTTATTTCTGTTACTATTACAGTGTAATATATGATGAAATACTTCTGCGGCTTACCATAAGGCAGAATCAGTGGCGGTCCTGAGCTTGTTTTCCTGCAACTGGATGGTCCCATATTGGGGGGGGATGGGAGGCAGTGACACCTGGCCCCCTGCACGGGCATCACCACCTCCGCTCCACCTCAGGTCATCAGGCATTAGATTCTCCAAAGAGTGCCCAGCCTGGAGGCCTCCCATGCACGGTTCACAGTAGACTTTGCGCTTCTAAGAGAATCTAATGCCACTGCTGATGTGTCAGGAGGGGGAACGAACGTGAGTAATGGGAAGTGGCTGTAAATACAGGTGCAGCTTTGCCTGTGCACCCCTGCTCACCTTCCACTGGGTGGCCTGGTTCCTAACAGGCTGTGGCCTGGTACTGGTCCATGGCCGAGGGCTTCTGTATCTGATCTTTTGTTTGTTTTAGGAATCTTCTCACAAGATTTCTTTACTTTGAGCTTTGAGGATTTATTCTGATTCATTTGTTCTACTTTCTTCTTCGAGAATGATTTATCTAACTTTTCTACATACCTGCTTTGCTTACCTTGTCTTCTTCATTTATTTCCTCCATGAATTGATTAAGTTTGAGTTTGCTCTTCACATGCGCTTTCTAAGAGCCTAAATCTTATTTGCTGCTGCTGCTGCTAAGTCGCTTCAGTTGTGTCCGACTCTGTGCGACTCCATAGACGGCAGCCCATCAGGCTCCCCCGCCCCTGGGATTCTCCAGGCAGGAACACTGGAGTGGGTTGCCATTTCCTTCTCCAATGCACGAAAGTTAAAAGTGAAAGCGAACTTGCTCAGTCATGTCTGACTCTTAGCGACCCCATGGACTGCAGCCTACCAGGCTTCCCCATCCACGGGATTCTCCAGGCAAGAGTACTGAAGTGGGGTGCCATTGGCTTCTCCAAAATCTTATTTACTTTTCCCCTATTTTATCCCTTTTCTCACTGTGCACTTTGTAATTTTACTAACATATCCAATAAATGTCAGAATCAGGATAAGCTTTCTTTTGATGCAGATTAAAATGAAAATAAAAGTAGTCTAAAAAATACTTTAAATTGACATAAAAAAGGGAAACAGACCTCTTCAGAATGTGAGAGAAGAGACACTTGAGACCTCCTTCCCTTTGAAGTGTCCAAACTTCAGAGGTCCCTACAGTATGGTTCTGTACGTGCTATTTTCTAAGTATTTTGAAGGTAATATACCACAGACAGTGACTTTAATTGTTGCTCCTGAGGAATTATGTCACCAGTCTAGATGTTCTTTTCTGTTAATATAATTATATTCTATTGTCTATAAGTTCTTGTTGTTCCTTATAC
Source organism: Neotragus moschatus (assembly GCA_006410615.1). Taxonomy (NCBI): domain Eukaryota; kingdom Metazoa; phylum Chordata; class Mammalia; order Artiodactyla; family Bovidae; genus Neotragus; species Neotragus moschatus. The sequence continues at coordinate 225,833 of SJYA01001341.1, forward strand.
CTGGAGAACTTTCTTCCTTTATGTTTTCCTATTTTGTTTCTTCTCTAGGTTTCTCTCTTTAAAAAACAAAACTCTATTTAAACATATATTCTGGGTTTTTTTTTTTTTTCCATTTTATTTTCTCTGTCTCTGTCTCTTAACATCCTTGGGACTTCCCTGGTGGCTCAGTGGTTAAAACTCAGTTCAACCACTGCAAGGAGCTTGGGTTCGATCTCTGGTCAGGGAGCTAAGATCCTGCATGCCATGTAGTACAGCCTGAAAACAAACCCTGACATTTTGGGTGATTTCTTTATATCCATTCCCAGCTTTCTTATCTTTCCCTTTAGCTGTGACTAATCTGCTGTTTGTCAGCTTCACTCTGTTTTTAATTTTTAATATTTAATTTCTCAGTTCCAGTTGCTTTTCTTTTTTTTGCAAACCTCATCTTTTTATTCCTACTTTATAGCTTGTATTTGATAATTAATTTCTGAAGTCTTCAGAGATCCAAATTTGTTGTTAGTATTGTTTAATGGATGATGGCTTATTTTCAAGTTTATTTGGTCAGTTTTATTAATAGACCATATTTATATCAATTTAATCTCAGGGTATCTTGAAGAGCTAAATTGGGTTGTTTTCTTTGAGAGTAGTCTTATAATTTTTTCCCTGGTGAATTCTACCAAACATTTAAAGAAGAATTGATGCCAGTCTGTCTCAAAGTCTTTCATTTAATTGAAGAGGATGGAACACCCTCAAACTAATTATGTGAGGCCACCATTGCCCTAATACTATAACCAGATATGGACACCATAGAAAAAGAAAACAGGCCGATATCCCTGATAATCATATGCGTAAAAGTCCTCAACGGAATATTACCAAAATTAGTTCAACAGCACATTAGAAAAATCATACGCTGTGATACAGCAGGATTTATCCTTGAGATGCAAGCATGGCCAACATGTGCAGATTTAATAAATGTGATACATCATATTAGTAGAACTAAAAATAAGCATCATATGATTACTTCTGTAGATGCTAAAAAGGCATTTGACAGAATATATTATTTCATGATAAAGACTCTCAATATATTGCATATAGAAGGAACATACCTCAGTGTTCAGTTCAGTTCAGTTGCTCAGTCATGTCTGATTCTTTGTGACCCCACGAACTGCAGCTTGCCAGGCCTCCCTGTCCATCACCAACTCGCAGAGTCCACCCAAACCCATGTCCATTAAGTCAGTGATGCCATCCAACCATCTCATCCTCTGTCATCCCCTTCTCCTCCTGCCCTCAATCTTTCCCAGCATCGGGGTCTTTTTGACTAGACTGACCTTTGTTGGCAAAGTAATGTCTCTGCTTTTTAATATGCTGTTTAGCTTGGTCAATAAAGGTCGTATATGAGAAGCCCACAGCCAACATCAACAATGAAAAGTTGAAAACATGTTTTCTAAAACTAAGCAATTAGACAAAAAAAGAAATAAAAGGCATCCAAATCATAAAAGAATAATAATTTTTCTCCATTTGCAGATGATTCATCTTATATATAAAAAATCCCCAAGACTCTACCAAAGCAGAGTTAGAATTAATCAGTGAATTCAGTAAAGTCATATGATATAATATAAACAGACAGAAATCATTTGTATTCCTATACAGACAATGCAATACCTGAAAAAAAAAGTGCTATTCCCAAAAGCATCAGAAACAATAAAATACTTTGATGAAAGAAACTGAAAATACAAATAAATTGAAAAATAATCCATATGCATAATCAGGAAAAATAATACTTTCAAAATGCCCATTCTGCCCAGAGCCATTTTTAGATTAAATAGAATCCCTATTAAAATTCTAATGGCATATTTCTCAGAAATAGAAAACACAATCCTCAAATCCATAGGGAATCACAAAAGACCTCAAATAGCCAAAGCAGTCCTGAGAAAGAAGAACAAATTTAGAGGCATCATACGTTTTCAAACCTGTATCAATTCATACAGGATGGTGTTAATATGAAAGTAGACACATAGTCTAGTGGAGCAGAATATAGAGAGGAAAGAAGCCCACATATATATGGTCAACTAGTATTTGACAGTGGGCAAGGATACTCAACAGGGAAAGGATAGTCTCTTCAGCAGATTGTGTGGGTAAAACAGATAGCTACATGCAGAAAACTGAAATTAGACCCATAACCTACACCAAAAGCAAAGCACCAAAGCACAAGCAACAAAGGCAAAATTCAACAGTAGGACTACATCCAACTAAAATGTTTCTGTGCAGGAAATGGAAAAAAAAAATCAGCAAAATGAAAAGGCAACCTACAGAATGGGAGAAAAAAAAAAAACTACACAACTCAATAAAAAAAAAAAAAAAAAAAACACTGATTAAAAAATGGGCAGAGAAACTGAATAGACTTTTTTCCCAAAGAGGGCATACATACGGCCAGCAGGTACATGGAAAGATGTTCAATATCACAAATCATCAGGAAATGCAAAACAGAAACTACAAGGAGATATCACGCATAAGATATGACACTTAGAACAGCTGTCATTAGAAAAAAATAAAGTTAAGAAATAGCAAGTGTTGGTAAGGATGTAGAATAAAAGGGAATCCTGGTGCACTGTTGGTGGGAGTGTAGACTATACAGTAAGTATGGAAAACAGTTTGGAGGTCCCTCAAAAAGTTAAAAACAGAACTACAGTGTGATCTGTTAATTTCACTTCTGAGCACACATCCAAAAGAAAATGGAATCAGGTCTTGAAGAGATGTTTGTGTTCCTGTGTTCATTTGCACCAATATTCATAATGGCCAAGATGAAGAAGGAAACACCTAAGGTTCTACGTACAGATAAATGGGTAAAGATGGTGTGGTATATGTACATGCAATAGATTATTATTCAGTCATTAGAAAGAAGGAAATCCTGCCGGTTTTTGACAACATGGATGGACCCAGAGGCCATTATGCTAAGTGAGATAAGTCAGAGAAAAACAAATGCCGTATGATATCACTTATAGTTCAGTTCAGTTCAGTCGCTCAGTCGTGTCCGACTCTGCGACCCCATGAATCGCAGCATGCTAGGCCTCCCTGTCCATCATCAACTCCCAGAGTTCACTCAGACTCATGTCCATCAAGTTGGTGATGCCATCCAGCCATCTCATCCTCTGTGGTCCCCTTCTCCTCCTGCCCCCAATCCCTCCCAGCATCAGAGTCTTTTCCAATGAGTCAACTCTTTGCATCAGGTGGCCAAAGTACTGGAGCTTCAGCTTTAGCATCATTCCCTCCAAAGAAATCCCAGGGCCAATCTCCTTCAGAATGGACTGGTTGGATCTCCTTGCAGTCCAAGGGACTCTCACTTATATCACTTATAAGCAGATCCTTAAAAAGCTGAAGTCATAGAAACAGAGAGTAGAATGGCATTTACCAAGTTACATGAAGAGAGAACTTGGGAGATGTTGGTCAAAGGGTACATGCTTCCAGCCATTAGTTGAACAAGTTCTGGGGATCTAATGTGCAGCGTAGCGATTATAGTTAATCATATTGTATTATGTGCTTGAAAGATGCTAAGAGAGTTTTTTTTTGTTTTTTTTTTTTGTTTTTTTTTTTAGCTACACCACGCAGCTTACGGGATCTTAGTTCCCAAACCAGGGATCAGGGATCAAACTCATAACCCCGCAGTGGAAATGCAGTCTTAACTGCTGGATCACCGGGGAATTCCCTAAGAGAGTTGATCTTAAATTCTCAAAAAAAAAAAAAAAAAAAAACCCACGGTGATTATGTGAGCTGATGGAGGTGTTCACTAACCCTACTGTAGTAATCATTTCACAGTATGCCAGTGCATCAAATAATGAAACTGTACATCTTAAAGTGTTTCTATGTTTGCATCTTCCAGTTGCCAGAAGAAATAGCTGTTCTCAGTTTGGTGTTCATGGGATACTCAGTAGTATAATTTTAAAATACAGATTGCATGTAAACATAGTTGACTTTGCACATTCTTCCAGGTGGCTATTACTAGGCTACCACTAGTATTATTATTACTAATTTGGAAGATTATCCTGCTAGTAGATGTTCTCCAGACCACCCTTCCTTAGTACTTAAGCCCTGTGGACTTAACCTAGGGAATCTCAGGCTTTCATGCATGTAAGGACTTCCCTGGTGGCTCAGACGGTAAAGCATCTATCTACAATGCGGGAGACCTGGGTTCAATCCCTGGGTCAGAAAGATCCCCTAGAGAAGGAAATGGCAATCCACTCCAGTACTATTGCCTGGAAAATCCCATGGACAGAGGAGCCAGGTAGGCCCCAGGCCATGGGGTCTCAAAGAGTTGGATAGGACTGAGCAATTTCACTTTCACTTTCACAGAAGGGCCTGGGCATTAGTTGAGAATTCTCTTTTGTCAGTACTTGTTTGCTGACAGGCATCCCCACCTTACCCACTTCTAAAAGATAATTATCTGATTGTGTCTTATTTTCCTGTATTTTCTCTTTTTCTTTTGGCATCTGAGGATCCCTCTTTCCCTCTTAAGAATTCAAGAATGCATTAACTGCTTTATATAGTGCTTTATATATATTGCTTTATATTGCGTTATTGCTTTATATAGTGTTAAGATACATTGCCAAAGACTAGGAATAAGGCAGATGATTGGCTGGTCATCTCAGTGACATACTAAGGCCTTATCTAATAGACTAATAACCCAAGGATAATTGAAATGTCTGGGAATGTACTTCATCAGAGCTGTGACTCTGTAAAACTCCATATTAACACATAGATTGCTGTGTAGTATAGCTGCAAATGATTTCTTTACAGCTGAACAGGTAAGCCGTGCTAGGCATAGCCATTTGCATTAATGCATATATGCATAAAACCTTTCAAAGCTTTAAAAAAAGAAAACAGAACGATTAGCCTGGCGGCTATGATAGGGTTTGTCCTGTAAGATGTTAACTAGTTTCATATCTAAGCCAGCAGTCTTATTGCAGGGCTCCTTCTTTGAAGCCAATGCTCAATTGCTCAAGTGTTGTCTGCCCTCATTGATGATACAAGCACACCAGTGACGTGTTCACTCCAAAAAGTTTTTGAGAAGAATCCTTTCACATCGGAATCAAACCAGATTGCATTTTGGAAGCTTTTCAGCTTATCTTGCCAACTGTAAGGAGAAGTAAATACTGAAGCAAAAGTAATCTTATTTTCTCCTTCATTGAATCTAAGGGACAGTGGGGACTAGCTCAGGCACTTGCACATGACTACGCTCAGTCAATATTTGCTGTGAAGAATGAATACATGTATAACCATTTCCTTTTGACTCTTAGAACTTTAATTTGTTAAAGAAATAGTTTTTTATTGTATCCTGTCCTTTATAGTCCTGGCACTTTCATAAATATTCTCCTACCCCATAGGGAATCTTAATACGTCCAGATTTAAAAACCTCATATTAGGACTTTCCTGGCAGTCCAGCGTTAAAAGACTCCACACTTCCAATGCAGGGGGTACAAGTTCGATCCTTGGCCGAGGAGTCGGAATCCCGCATGTTGTGTGGTGCAGCCATAAAGACAACAAAAAAAATCACATCATTTTAGGTAATTAATGTAACCATAATTTTTACTCTAAACTATACCGAATATTTATTTTTTGTAGTATATATTTTTCCACCTGAGTGAGAACCTGTGAAAATTGTTTACTGTGACTTACTTTAATTGAGTTTGGGTAATTTACCTTCACTCTTGTTACATTGAATTTCTAAGATCTTTGTAAAACAACTTCTGTTCCACAGCACAGGTCTACACTGCTCAGACCCTGGAGAGCTAGGGTGGTGGCAGGGCCCTTCATATGTTTTATAAGCCTTGATTAGTTCCAGAGGTCAATTCCCTGGACATTTCTAACTCTAAATTGCTTGACTACTAGGTCACCTCCAACCTGATAATCCAGATTTATATTAATAGCTACAGTTTATATGGCTGAATATTGGGTTGTTCCAAAAGTTTTATAGATGTGCTTCTTACATTTATGGGAAGAGGGTTATCATGCCTGTTTATTTTCCCAGATTTTCTAGAGTAAGATTACCTAGAACGTGTGTGTATATATATATATATATATATATATATATACACATACACACACACATACACACATACTTGTTCTAAACAGACTTTGGTTTTCTTGCTTTATATGATTAATGCATGTTATCGATAGAAATATAGGGAAATAAAGGGGTAAAGATTTCCAAATTTGCTGCCATATTGAGTGCAACACTTACCAGCATCATCTTTGGAATCTGAAATGGCTCAGCTCGAATTCCATCAGCTCCACTAGCTTTGTTGGTTGTAACGCTTCCTAAGGCCCACGTGGCTACACACTCCAGGATGTCTGGCTCTAGGTGCATGACCACATCAAGAGCTTTTTTGTACAGTTCTTCTGTGTATTCTTGCCACCTTTTCTTAATCTCTTCTGCTTCTGTTAGATTCTTGCCATTTTTGTCCTTTATCGAGCCCATCTTTGCATGAAATGTTCCCTTGGTATCTTCTGATACCAGCTGGTGCCACCTGATGCAAAGATCTGATTCATTGGAAAAGACCCTGATGCTGGGAAAGATTGAAGGCAGGAGGAGAAGCAGGTGACAGAAGATGAGACAGTTGGATGGCATCACTGACTCAATGGACATGAGTTTGAGCAAACTCCGGGAGATAGTGAAGGACAGGGAAGCCTGGCGTGCTACAATCCCTGGGGTCACAGAATCCGACATGACTTTGCGATTGAACAAGGAAAACAACAAAAGGGGTGAAGTATAATGTTATATGCTTCAGAAAGTAGGAAGTGGTGCATTGTCCACCCATATTTAAGGCTGATACCATCTGTTCCTGTGTATTTGAGTCTTTGTACCTCACAGTTCAGCTTGTTTCCAGTGTTGGTCTGTTAACAAAAATTGGTGGTGCACAGCACAGCAGTTGTCTCCTTAATTCAGTGTGGTAATAACATTCTTATGAAAATGTGGCAAGTGATTGAACATTCTGCATGAATGCTCCTGGGGTCTTTCACATTCATTATGTCTCCATGGTAGCTTTAGGCATACAGTGGTTAATAGCACAAGAGAATTCTGGTTCTTCGGATACATATCTCACTTTGAACAAATTACTCTCTCTCAACTGAGACCCTCTTATTTCGATTAAGATTATACCTCCTAGGGTTGTTTTGAAGATTAAATGATGTATAAATACTAAGCATTGTACAGTGCAACATAAAAGCTTAATAAATTGTTGGGTAGTTTTACTGGTATTATGTTCTGTTACTCTGTTACTGTGTTATCCTGTAAGGTTTATTACTGGCAGCAACAATAAAAGGCATTCTGGTTTTTAAAAAATCTGAATTTAATACTAGACTCTGCCACTCACCATGTCACCTTAACATTACTGAGTCTTAATTGCTTTATTTTTCTTTTTTTTTTTTTGGCAAAGAAGGATGCTCATTATTGCTCCTTTTAAGGCTCTCTCTCATATATGCACACATAAAACAGATTCAACTTGTAAAAATGGAATTTGAATATAGTTACTGGGAAGTTCTAGGACTTTTTTTTTTCCATTTTATTTATTTGTTATTTTTTTTATACATTTTTTTTTCCGTCTCAGGTGTACATGAGTTCCCAATCTTGAACTGCGCCCCCCCACCTCCCATCCCAGTATTTTTCAAATACTGTTAAAAATGGAGAATGTCACTATCAATGTTATTGGATTCTTGGATGGAGTATCCCAACTCTTTTATCGAAATTCTTAGGCAAATAGAAGAATTTGCTAAAAGAAGCGTATTCTTCTAAGAATAAGCTTAGAAGCCAGCATAGTTCTTTTTCTGATAGTTTTTAGTTGGCTTAGTTTAGTTTCCTTCGTTAGCAGAGTTATGCAGATAGAGACCATGGAAATAGAAGGCGTGACTCAGCAACCTGATGCATGTGCAGGGCAATCCTTCCATGTAACCAGTCTCTACCATTCGTTCGGTTATTCGGTGACAATTATATACCTTTGATCTCAAACTGTCTTCTTCAGAATCTGTCTCACAGAATTCAGTTGTGAGCGTGCCAGCGCCCGCCCATCGGCTGCTCTTCTTTCCTGAAGTGTCATAGGGTGTACCTCTTACAAGCAGTGTGCGTGCATTCTAAAACACGTGTCAGTGACTCAAGGATACAAACCAGCTGATTAAGTGAGAAGGCAGATGATTTCCGCAGCCCCCTCAGATTATTTTGAGCTTGTAAAATGCCATGTTTTTATTATTATTTACTTTTGACTTCCATTCAAATGTCACACAGTCCCCAGTGATAAGGAAATGAAAATTTGTTCAGTTAATCTGCAGCCATTGAGAAGTTGCTCATAAATAAGTAAGATCCACTCGGCATATAGGCAGATGGCTGTTCTAAAGTTTATAGGGTAGAGCCCCAGAGCTTTCCAGATTCTCAGTCACGTTGGCTTGAACAAAAACAGAGTCTAACGGAAACCATTGCCTGTCCCATGTCCAAGCCTGCAGAAGGAATCTAGGAAATATAATGAATTTTATGAAGGTGCCACTGTTCCCTTTGGAGGGGGGCTTTTGGATTTTTCTGTACATTAATTGTCCTTAGCTGCATCCTGGGTAAGTTCTTAGCATATGAAAAAAAGATATTTTCAGTATCTGTAATTGCAATTCTTGTTTTCAGCAAGCTATAGGAATTTAAATAAACTTAACTTCATATACATCCATATTAAATTTCAATTAGTTAGGACTAGTGATTATACCTTAGGGAGTCCATTTATATTTATTATTATTATCATTTTGTTTTACTTTTTAAAAATAAATTTATTTTAATTGGAGGTTAATTACTTTACAATATTATATTGGTTTTGCCATACATCAGCATGAATCCGCCACAGGTATACACGTGTTCCCCATCCTGAACCCCCCAGCCTCCTCCCTCCCCGTACCATCACAGCACCAGCTCTCTTGCCTAGTATTACATGGTTTAAATTTTGGTCTACAGTGTTTTGTTGAAAATATTAATTAAAAATGTGACTAAAGGGTCAAATGGTGTAGCATAATGTTACAGGAGGCTCTGCAGTTACAGTCTGGTCATATAGTTCATATGCAGTTCATTCACCCAGCCTGAAACTCATGTGACCCCTATTATATCCACAAGAAATCCTAAAGGCTTGCTCAGAGCCTTTGTTGAAATCAATGCATTTTATGTCTGGGGCTTCTTTTGATTGCATATAGCAACTCTATCTTAATAGGATAGGCGTTAAGGTAGTATGAGTTCAGTCACTCAGTCATGTCCCACTCTTTGTGACCCCACTGCCTACAGCACGCCAGTCTCCCCTGCCCATCACCAGCTCCCAGAGCATGCTTATATCAGGGCAGTATACTTGATATTTATTAATTGATATACTTTCCTCTTGTACTCTGTATGTTTCTCTTAGTTAACAAACATTTTCTGCAAAGTAATGTCCTAGAATTGTCCCAGCATCCACATATATATTATTCTGTGAGTTGAGACATCTACTTTCATATTTTTTTGAAGCCCATGTATCCCTTGCTCATTTCTATTCCATTAGGGCCTTTTTCTGAGTTCTCAGCAGTTATCATGAATATATTATCAGTTAATCTCCATGTACTTTGTATACTTTAGGAGAAAATTCATTAAACATTGAATTTAGTCCAATTCTCACAGTATTTTTCCATCCCATCTGTAGCTTTACAAAGTACTTACATCTTCTCTACCCCAGGAATCACTGAACTTGAACTTCTAATTCTGTTTCATATTATCTCCTCTTTTTATTATTATTTATTATCTTCAGATTGAAGATCATTCCTGTGAATAGAAAAAATGGAAAGTATAATAAATACATGACTTTTTTGGTCATCTGTTAGCTAAGTACCACATTTATTCACAGTGAAACTGCCCCTTCTTTGTCCTCATTGCTCTCAACCTGCTCAAATAATTGCCTGGTTTTGATTTTCTTTTAGAAGCCTTGCTTTATTTTGAAGCTCCATGATACATGCAGTATTCGAGTGTCATCACATAGTTGGCCTTTGCCCCTTCTGCCTGTTTTCCCAGCAGTCAGTTGACCCATATCTGTGTGCTTAGCTCTACCACAAGCGCTGGGCTTCCAGCCGTCCTATGGCAAGGATTTCAGGAGCCCAGGATAATTTCATTTCAGTCAGTCGTGTTTCTAGAACTGCTGACCTCACATTCTAGTTCAGTAAACATATGTTGGGCCTTGCCTCTTTCTGGCAGGCAGAGGAACTGAGTCTTGTCTTACTTCCCTCTGCTTGGTTCCCTGCATTGTCAGCCTTCCCCGTTTCTTAGTTTATCCTCAAAACTGAGCTCCCGCAGTCTACAGCTGGATCACGGTTCTTCAAACCACGACCTCTCCTCAGATCCCCACTTCATGTGTTGAACTTGCTTGCCAGAGTGCCTGTTACTTCTTGCTGTTCTTCTGACAAGGTCTGAACTTGACTACTATTACTGTCTTTCTAAACACACTGTTGGTCTTATAAGCCTCACTGCCCACCCCGATCAGTGTTGTCAAAGCTAGGTTTCCCCTTTGGAAACTTGTCAAGCTCTAGCTTATAGATTTTCACTTAGTGGTACCTCTGAGGTTTCCAGAATTCTGCTGACAGACTATGCACAGTCTTTAGAGCAAAAATCCTGCTGTGATGGAGGCTTATGTGGAAGTTTCTTTTAAAGGGTTGGTATGTACCTGTGTCAGGCATATGTGCTCATCTCTGGCCAAAAATAGACCTTGATCTCGGTGTTCTTGGCCATACTTAGTTTCTCCTAACATCACCCTTCCCTCCTGCTTTTTTTGTTTGTTTTGTTTTGTAAACTGAGGAGATAGGCACCTCTGAAAGTGTCTTACCACTATAATCACAAAGAGATGGAGTTCCCTGGGAACTCAGGCCAAAGAAGAAGGTCCTGTATGCCATTACCCAGCCTGCTCCTTCTTTGGCCCATCCACCGGGAACCCTGTCATGAACCCTATGCTTCTTCTCCTTGAGAGAAGCAATGGAACAGAAGAGATGTAAGGGCTTCATCAAGCTGCAGCTGGGATCTTTTTAAGGCATTTCAAGACCAGGAGCTGACTGTGACTCAGATCATGAATTCCTTATTGCCAAATTCAGACTTAAATTGAAGAAAGTGGGGGAGATCACTAGGCCATACAAGTATGACCTAAATCAAACCCCTTATGATTATACAGTGTAAGTGAGAAATAGATTTAAGGGACTAGATCTGATAGATAGAGTGCCTGATGAACTGTGGATGGAGGTTCGTGACATTGTACAGGAGACAGGGACCAAGACCATCCCCATGGAAAAGAAATGCAAAAAAGCANGTTGGTGATGGACAGGGAGGCCTGGCGTGCTGCGATTCATGGGGTTGCAGAGAGTCGGACATGACTGAGCGACTCAACTGAACTGGACTGAGCTGATAGTTGATCTACACTGTTGTATTAGCTTCAGGTATACAGCAGAGTGAATCAGTTGTAGATATATGTGTGTCCACCTTTTTAAGATTTTCCCCCTTATAGGCCATCACGGAGCCTGAAGTAGAATTCCACATGCTATGGCTCAGAAGATAAAGAATTCTCCTGCAATGCAGGAGACCCAGTTTCCATCCCTGGCTTGGGAAGATCCCCTGGAGAAGGGAATGGCCACCCACTCCAGTATTCTTGCTTCTGGAATCCACATGGACAGAGGAGCCTGGTGGGCTACAGTCCATGGGGTCACAAAGAGTTGGACACAACTAAGCACAGAATACACAGTCTATGCTGCTGCCACCGCCGCCGCCAAGTCACATCAGTCTGTGCGACCCCCATAGACGGCAGCCCACCAGGCTCCCCCGTCCCTGGGATTCTCCAGGCAAGAACACTGGAGTGGGTTGCCCTTTCCTTCTCCAATGCATGAAAGTGGAAAGTGAAAGTGAAGTCACTCAGTCGTGTCCAACTCTTAGCGACCCCAAGGACTGCAGCCCACCAGGCTCCTCCGTCCATGGGATTTTCCAGGCAAGAGTACTGGAGTGGGGTGCCATTGCCTTCTCTGATACACAGTATATAGTATGTCGTTATTATCTATTTTATGTATAGTAGTGTGTTTATGTCAATCTTAATCTTCCAATTTATTCCTCCCGCCCTTCCCCCTTGGTAACTATAAGTTTGTCTGTCTATGAGCCTGTGTTGTAGATAAGTTCTTATATACTTCCATTTTGTTGTCTTTTCTTGAAGTTGAAACTAACGTTCATAGGGCATTACTGTATGCCAAGCACTGTTACATGTCTTACATATTAACTTACCTGTTTTTCAGAGTAAGTCTGTGAAATTGTAACTCTTCTTAACCTCCTTTTACAGGTAAGAAAACTGAGATAAAGAGAAGTGTGGTAACTTCACAGTGGTCACAATAGGGAATGGTTTGCAGAGCCACGTTTTGAACAGGAGTCTGGATCCAGAGTCTGAACTCAAAATGGCTAAATGATCTCACCTCTCCGAGGTGGAAATTGTAGTAGTAAGAGCTATAAGTGTCATGTAGTAGTTATGGCAGCAGAGATAGACAAGCTATACTAAGTTATGGGAGCATCCTGAGAGGCTCTGTGATGGGAATTTTAAACAACATACAGCTGATTGCAGGATCCTTAGTGTGTCTTAAAGGTTCATGAAAATGCTGCATAGTTCTATCACTTTAATAATGGTAACTTGAGTACATATTTTATTTCCAGTCTTTAATGACTGATTTTTTTAAGCAAAAAGGAAGTCAAAGGAGATGTATGTAATTTGCTTCCCACTCAAAATTCTTAAGTTTGTTGATTTATCTTACTTATGCTAAGAGGAATATATTGATAATTCAGTTGTTCCTAATCCAAGATTCTTGCACATGTTTAAGAAAAATACATACTCAGAGAAGTTACATATTAAATACATACTTAAAAAGTGATTGAGTCTAAAATGGAATTAAAATAATTTACTTGTATTAGCATAAAAATAACAAAATAGTTTTCACGAAAAATACAAGATATCTTTGCTTAAAACACAAAACATTAAGAAATTAAAACAAAAGAAATTAAAGAAAACATATTTCATGTTCACGGGTTATATTATTAAGATGGGAAGTCCACAGTTATTTGTAATGTCATGTTCCCTGTAAAGGGTCATTTTTCCCTGATTGCTCTCAAGTTTGTCTCCATATCCACAGTTTGCAGGATTTAGCCCTGATATGCCTAGGCTTTTTTTTTTTTAAATACTAATTGCTTGAGGTTAATGTGATTTTTGAATGTGTACATTTAATGTACATTTAATCTGTCTTTCACCAGATTCTGGAAGTTTTCAGCCATTGTTCCTTCAAACATCTTCTGCCTGTTCTGACCCTTTTTTCCTTCTTCATCCCAGTTGCGCTTACGATGGACGCTTACGATGGAGCTGTATCTGTTGTCCCACGTGTCCCTGAGATTCCGTTCGTTCCTCAGGTTGCATAAATTCTCCTGACCTGTATTCACGTATAGCAACTGTTTACTCAGTCATCTTCATTGTCCTGAGCTCATCCACCTAGAGTTTTTATGTCACGTATCCTTGAATCTTTACTTGGGTCTTTTTAATATTTTTTCTTTCTCTACTGAATCTATATCTTTTGGGTTAGTACAGCATTAAGCGCAGTTTTAATACTTGTCTTAAAATCCCTTCTTATAAAACACACTCATGGAATCAGGCCCGCTGCTGCTTTTACCCTGATGGAGGCAGCCCAGGGACAAAAGTCTCCAAAGCTTCCAGTCCCCGATAGTAGAGGTTTATCATCAGGAATCTCCTGATTCAGGAAGAATTCTTCCAGCTGTTCCAGAATCCTGCTGTATCTTCTCGGAAACTGTATCATCATTCAAAAGGGATGCCCTACACCCTGCCTTTCTCCTCAAGTATTCATAATTCTCTACTATGTCCTAAGTAAGATTACTAATTACAAACATTTAAATCATTTCCAGAACCATCTCTGAAGGAGAGTATTAGCCTTTTTTAGCGCTTGAAGCGTGCTTAAACAACATTTGAGTGGTGATTCCAGTCTATCAGCTGTGGACCACTCCTCTTAATTATTCAACCTTCATATACTCCATTTATCCCATATTCAAACTTCTGTCAAATCTTAATAGCAACAGCACTGTGTTATGAAAACATAACATACCAGCAATGTGGAAACAAAAATCTATTGACCTCTTCTCAAAAGGAAGGATTCAAAGTTTTGGTCCTCTGATGTGATATGATGTGATGTGATGTGATGTAATGGTAATCATCCCCATGCTAGTTCAGACACAGTTCTAGTTTGATACTTTGTAATTCATGGACTAAATTATGAAATACATGCACACAGTCTCACACACACACACACACACACACACACACACACACACACACACACAAGCACAGAGGAAGAACAAAGTGACCCATCATGCCCTTAAGTTCCACAACTGGTTATGAGTCTATGATTTGAATTGACTTTCTTCTTCTACTGCCAATCATGTTCCCCCTTTGTCCTCAGCCAGAACCTTAGTGGATTTATACACAGTTTCATCTTTGAGGGTCTGACCTCATGAAGTTGGCTATAGTATTCTGTTTATTTCTACCACTTGGATGTGTCAGCCCTACAGGGCAATCCCTGGCTTCCAGGTATAATCTTCCCTGCTTCATCACATTGTAGATCCCTATTTTCCTCCACATTGAAGTCAGTTGCACCAGGAACCTCTCTTTTTCCAATGGCACAGTAGCATGAAGAAATCTATATAGCCAGGTGGAAATCTCAACTTCCAGTTCATGAAACTATTGCTGGGTCAGTCAGTAGGAAGCATTTTCACTTGGCTATGTAGACCTCTGGGGAGAAATCCTTCAATCCACAAGGATGGGACTAACACTTTGCCCATAAATCATTAGATGTCTATTGAGAGTTCCCAGTCTCACTTTCATACATTGATTCCTGAACCTGTGTATTTTGGCTGTGGGGGAAGGAATGTTGTATATTGGTCACAGTTTAGAGCGTGTTTCCTATTATTCAACCTTTTATGAAATTGTATTCTAGTTTGAACTAACTCCCCAAGGAAAATTTACCCATGCTTTCCGTTCCTGCTTGATCCCTGTTTTGACCTATTACGACTACTTAATGATGAAATATTGCCACGTATACCTGATTTTAGATAACACCCAGTTAAGGTGAGCAGCTCTGGGCATATGGTCACTTGGTGTCCACAGTCAGGAACTCATTCAATCTTTACTGGGGCCAAATAGCATAAGCAAAGAGTTTTTTTCTTTCTTTCTTCTTCTTTTTTTCTATAAAGGATAAAGTTTACTTGTCGAGAAAGGTGTGACTTTCTCCCCAAACCCCAAACAAAGAACCCCCTTTGTGATTATCTGATTAGGGTCATGGCTGCAGAATTCACAGAGTATACTGATTAACTCCAGGGATATTGGCTCTTATTAGTCATGAGATCCATTCTTGTTAGTCACCTAGAGGAACAGACTTCTTCCTCAGCTTCTAGAGATCTTTATATGCTCTTCTGGGCCCCTCTTGAAGTTCACAGCCTTGTGATTTCTGAATCTATACATCTAAGGAAAAAAAACCAAAGGGATATATGTTGCCTCAGATATCCAGAGGCATATCAAGTATTGTATCTTTTTATTAGTGATGCGAGCTACATCTAAAGCCACATATTTTTCATTTGGGGAGTGTATTCCAACACGTATCAGACCCTGAAACTTCCCAAGTGCAGCAGGCGCCTGAATTTCTGGGGTTTGTTCTCTGAAATGCATGTGTTTTTACTGAGGGCCCTCAAAACCCCTGCCATATCAGCACAGTGCCATCAGCCTAGTGCACTGGCATGATGTCCTGTGGACCAGTTCAGTCATCAGAATCCTATGGACAAAATGATGGCATGGAGCCAGCAAGTTGGCATAGCCTGAACAGGATGGGAGAAGCACACTGCAGTATCCTAGGCAAATGCAAACTCCCCCAGTCAGGACCTGCCTCACCAAGTATCAGGCAGGGAACTGCATCTGGAACCGTCATCAGCACTGTGTAATTAGAAACACCACCTGACTAATCTTATAATAATTCACTAGCATTCTCCAGGGTCCTTCAATTTCCTGTGCAGGTTAAATAGGCAAATTTATTGGGCACGTGGGTAGGCATTTCCACTCCTGGATAATCCAGTACTTTAATGTGGCACTGAGCTCTATGCATCCTCCAGGTGAATATATAGATCCTAGCACCTTTGGGAAACCTTGAGTTAATAGGAATGACTCCCTAAGCCAGCGGGTCACCAGCATAGTATCCTGCTGCTTCTGCTGGGTTTAAGAACCTGGAGATGAAGGAGTCCTCTGAACCAGCTGCAAGATAAGCCAGAATCATGCCACTCCTGCCACAGGCTGCGCCAACAAAGTGCGTGCCCCGTGCCCTGCTTCTCGTATTCCAAAACGCACTGCTCCATCCAGTTCCCAAATGAGTGCTCAGACTGGCAGAGCCCAGATCACATCCCAAATCCTAGTCGCAGAGGAATCTGGGAAATTTATTTCTAGCCCTCCTGTCCCTGAAATATCTAAGAGGCGCTATAGAGTAGAAAAGGATGGTGGAGGTGTTGACAAGCCCTTTTCTGGTTTCTACTGCAGTCACCTCAGAACATGATAAAAGCCCAGGCTCCAGTTCAGCCTCTCTCAAAGTTCCCTGCGTTTACAAAAGGGCAAGAGTCAATTAAAATGAAAGGAAGAATAGAGACCATTTTATAATATTCACAGAATTTTAAATCATCCTAATGGCTGTATACTTAGTTTTTGCTCTCGTATGGATCTCAGTCACATCGAGGAGACAGTCTTCAGAGCCATACAGTGGAAAAACCCTTTGTGATGAACTTTCCTTCTCAGCGGTGTCCTCTGAAAGGTCTGTATTAACTCTAGACAAATGATTTTATTTCTAGTATTTAACATCTCAAGGGTCAATGAATTAAACATAAAACCTTCAATGCTTTTGTATTACTATCCTACATTGTAACATTTAACACTTAATGGATACTTACTAGGGGTCTTCAGTTCAGTTCAGTCGCTCAGTCGTGTCCTACTCATTGCAACCCCATGAACTGCAGCACACCAGTCCTCCCTGTCCATTACCAACTCCCGGAGTTTACTCAAACTCATGTCCATCGAGTCAGTGATGCCATCAGCCATCTCATCCTCTGTCGTCCCCTTCTCCTCCTGCCCCCAATCCCTCCCAGCATCACAGTCTTTTCCAATGAGTCAACTCTTCGCATGAGGTGGCCAAAGTATTGGAGTTTCAGCTTTAGCATCAGTCCTTCCAAGGAAAACCCAGGACTGATCTCCTTCAGAATGGACTGGTTGGATCTCCTTGCAGTCCAAGGGACTCTCAAGAGTCTTCCCAACACCACAGTTTAAAAGCATCAATGCTTCAGTGCTCAGCCTTCTTCACAGTCCAACTCTCACATCCATACATGACCACTGGAGAAACCATAGCCTTGACTAAACGAACCTTAGTCGGCAAAGTAATGTCTCTGCTTTTGAATATGCTATCTAGGTTGGTCATAACTTTCCTTCCAAAGAATAAGCGTCTTTTAATTTCATGGCTGAAATCACCATCTGCAGTGATTTTGGAGCCCCCCAAAATAAAATCTGACACTGTTTCCCCATCTATTTCCCATGAAGTGTTGGAACCAGATTCCATGATTTTAGTTTTCTGAATGTTGAGCTTTAAGCCAACTTTTTCACTCTCACTTTCATCAAGAGCCTCTTTAGTTCTTCTCCACTTTCTGCCATAAGGGTGGTGTTATCTGCATATCTAAGGTTATTGATATTTCTCCTGGCAATCTTGATTCCAGCTTGTGTTTCTTCCAGCCCAGCGTTTCTCAAGATGTACTCTGCATAGAAGTTAAATAAGCAGGATGACAATATACTTCTATTTGGAACCAGTCTGTTGTTCCATGTCCAGTTCTAACTGTTGCTTCCTGACGTGCATACAGGTTTCTCAGAGGCAGGTCAGGTGGTCTAGTATTCCCATCTCTTTCAGAATTTTCCATAGTTTATTGTAATCCACACAGTCAAAGGCTTTGGCATAGTCAATAAAGCAGAAATAGAGGTTTTTCTGGAACTCTCTTGCTTTTTCAATGATCCAGCGGATGTTGGCAATTTGATCTCTGGTTCCTCTGCCTTTTCTAAAACCAGCTTGAACATCTGGAAGTTCCAGGTTCATGTATTGTTGAAGCCTGGCTTGGAGAGTTCTGAGCATTACTTTACTAGCTTGTGAGATGAGTGCAATTGTGCGGTAGCTTGAGCATATTTTGGCATTGCTTTTCTTTGGGACTGGAATGAAAACTGCCCTTTTCCAGTCCTGTGGCCACTGCTGAGTTTTCTAAATTTACTGACATACCAAGGGACTGGCCCTGTGTTAATCATTTTTGCTGTCTTAACTTCATATGCAGGACTCTATATAGGTGCTGCTGTCCGGTCACTATTTTGCAGAAGTATAAGCTGAGAAATAAAAGATTAATAAGTTGTTAGTACAAGTTAATAAGCGTGGAGCTGGGATTTAACTCAGGCAAATGTTAGGCTCCAGAGTCTGCAGCCTGTCATACCTTCACTTCATCCCCACTGTGTAAAGTCCATTTTATTGTGAAATTTATCTTCTCTTTAAGCTATCCCCTAAAGATTAATACTAAGGAAAAAGGGTAAATAAACAACTACATCATCCATGAAATACTCAACAGAAGTTTTTTAGAACTTAGCTAAGAGCACTCTTTATTTCAGGTACAAAGAAAAATGTTGTAAAAAATGGGTCATAGAATAAATGGTATTAAAGAGTTACAAAAGATGGGAGTCTTAGCTAATTATGTTATTAGGAAATAACTGATAAATAACTGTGATTTCCTATGATAATAAGTTGATATGGTTTATTTGTAAATTTGATAAGTTGATTTAGAAAATTATTATTAACAGCTAGTTATACACGTCTCGATTTATAATAGACATTTTTTGAAGCCTATAATCTATTCAGTTTCTTAGTGTCATTGATTAGCTTTTAAAGTATATTATTAAAATATCAATTTGAGAAATATCTACATTGTGTTTATCCTAAAGGACACAGATGGCATTTTTTAGTGTCATATGGCATTAGTTATTTAGCATTGTCATTTAAATATTTCTTATAGTAACGTAGTATCTCCTCAATATGATTTTAAGCTCATAGAGAGCAATGGCAAGGTCGATGCTGTTTCTGGGTTCTGAGAAAGGCTCCTTTCTCCCAGATGCATTAAAGAAAAGATTTAATGGAAATTGAGATATGAGTTATATGTACCTTACTGTGAATAATAATCAAGCGGCATTTCTCCTAATAACTATAAGGGATCCAGTTTATTGTCTCCCACTGTCCTTTAAAATTTATTGAATGATAAGCGCTTTTGCTACCGCTAGATGAAAAATCAGAGTCCCACATTTTTTTTCTCCTCCCTCTAAATGACCTCTCTTTTGATTTGTGGAGAATAGACATCCACACCCGTCCCTCTGCAGCGTGGAGGTGGGCCTCTTCCCAAAGACATCATCAGACCTTTTCCTCTTTCCCTTTTTATCATCTTACCTCTACAGCTCCATATCTGTATTTAATGCTTAAGGGTCTGAGAGTCTTGTTTTGTCATTCCCTTGATTCATTCTGTATGTAGTCTGTCATCTCAATGATACGATCTTTTGGTCCTTCAGCTAAAACTTCCATTTTTAGCACCTTGTCACACATTTCAAAATATTAAGCACTATAAAATTTCATTGCTTCTATCGTGACAATCTCCTTCCCAGTTTTGCTTGAGACTGACCCAGAATTATGTTGACACGTTCTGTGCTCCCCGCAGCAGGGAGCGCAGTAGTAAATCTTAGAAAATGCCTGTTAAATATACTCTGACCTGACTTGGCAGAAAGTAGAGCCTACTTATCTCAATCTGTAGTTTCAGGTACAGCGATACGTCTCGCAGAGTCTGGTAATGCTGGGAAGTTGCAGCTTGTTGAGAAGATCTATAATATCTCTGCTTCTGTCAGAAGTAAACAGCTTTGCTGATGATCTGGGTGCCATCGACCAGGTACATACAACTTGAAACTGTAACTTTTTTTTATAGTTAATTAATGCAGCTGTAAACTTGTTTTCACTCTCTCTTCCTCTCTCTCTTTTGCCAGGCAGATATTTTCATCATTACCTTCTTTCTAGTAATATGTGAATATTGTTACTGCCTGCTGAAATTGCAGGAAGACATTTTCATAAAATAGTTTTCAAAATAATACCATTTTATCACCCTTACTGGTATATATGTGTCAAAGGTATTACTAGTAATGGCAAAGGAGTGGCCTTAAGCCTCTCCAAGCAAGTAGCGTGTTCCTAAAGCAAAGCAGTGAGAGGAAAGTGAACAAGAGCTAAGTAGAGAATAACCTCTGACCAATGGTTCTTATTTCTAATTTCTCACAAGACTCATCTGACTGACTTTAAATATCCAGTTGCCAAGGCATATGCCAATCTAATTAAATGGAGGTCTCTGGAGTTAAGATGCAGGTACTGTAGTTCAGTTCAGTTGCTCAGTTGTGTCCGACTCTTTGCGACCCCATGGACTGTAGCACTCCAGGCTTCCCTGTCCATCAGCTTACTCAAACTCACGTTTATCGAGTCAGTGATGACATCCAACCATGTCATCCTCTGCCATCCCATTCTCCTCCCGCCTTCAATCTTTCCCAGCATCAGGGTCTTTTCAAATGAATCAGTTCTTCACATCAGGTGGCCAGAGTATTGGCATTTCAGCTTCAGCATCAGTCCTTCCAATGAATATTCAGGACTGATTTCCTTTAGGCTGGACTGGTTTGATCTCCTTGCAGTCCAAGGGACTCTCAAGAGTCTTCTCCAACACCACAGTTCAAAAGCATCAATTCTTTGGTGCTCAGCTTTCTTCATGGTCCAGCTCTCACATCCATGCATGACTACTGGAAAAACTATAGGTTTGACTATATGGACCTTTGTCAGGAAAGTAATATCTCTGCTTTTTAGCATGCTGATACATTACCCTAAGTCCCCTACATACAAGCAGATTCCATTCTGAAAGCATGTTCGTAAGTCCAGTTTGTTTCTAAGTCCAAAAATGTTAGCCCAGGTAGCCATCTAACACAATCGGCTTGGCTATACAGTACTGTACAGTAATACATTTATAACACTTTTCACACAAATAATATATACATAAAAAGCAAACACAAAAACGTAAAACATTTTAAACCTTTTTGTACCTTGAAAAGTACAATAGTGCCACCTACTTCACCTCTGCTTTTACACTTGCTTCTGGACACCCTGGGCTTGAAATAAAGATACTGTGCTCTGTATTCAATGCAGTAGTGTACAATAATGTGCACAAAAGCACACCCACTTGTAGAGAATGCATGCATGTGACAGTGTACGCCAGGCACGTGAACTAACTTATGTCATTGGACACACGAGCTTCAAGTTTCACATGTAGGGGACTTAGTGTATCGACACTGTTGAAGCTCACCAGGTGATTCCATTGTGCAGCCAGGTTTGAAAACGATTCTCTAAGCCCTTTTATCTGTGAGTCTTACGTCACTGCTAGCAAATGTATCTAAGGAACAGGAGTCGTTCTCATGTTTTAATCTTGACAGTGTCATATTTTATGTGTTCTTTTTGTCAGTTAATGTAATATTATTATTATTTCTATGGCAGAAGTAAGCACAACCAAAGGAAATTAGAGACAGAAATGTTTTGGTAAAGAGGAAAAAATTAATATTAAGAAAATTATGTATATATAATATTAAACGTAACCAAATTCATACATCTAAGTTCTCTAAATTTAATGACAAAATATTGTATAATCTAATTGATTTCAATCAATGACATGGTAAATTATCTAGTCAATAGTTTTTCAAGTCACTATTAAATGGAGAACTCTTGTAAGAGCTCTGCTAGATTTTTTTAATTAGTTGTTATAATGATCTCAATGAGCAAAAAATCCTCTTGAGAAAGAAAGAAGGCACATTTACTAATGGAAAAACTTGTGTTAAAATGCATGGTGCTGTTTTTAGGAGCTGCAAGACCAAGAAAGTGATCAAGGTAAGTTTCAGGTCCTTGAAAAGACTGCATGAAAAAGGAACAGCTTGAAAATGGGTTTGAATTGAAAAACAGAGAATGTATAATGTCAGGATACTGAGTGTTATTTTTAAAAGGTGTGCCCAGAACTCTGAGGAAACAGGTTGAGCTCATGGCATTAAAACAGGAATTAATGTGGGAAAAAGTTTGAATGGAATCAGATTTGTGTGGAGAATAACAAAGTACAGGAAAAAAATTATTAACATATTCTCATTTAATTTTCGGGCTTCCCTTGCCAAACTACATGGAAGAGTTTTGCTTTTTACCTAGTTTATAGATAAAGAAATCAAACCTTAGGAAAGTTAAGCAGCTTGACCCAGCTTGCAGAAAGAACATACGGTACAAGCCATGATTCAAACCCAGGCATTCTGATTGTTAAGAAACCTTAAAACAAGAGTAAAAACACAAAAACAAGAGTTAGTTTTTGGGCAGATAATATGTCTTAACATGCTTTACATGAATTGTTCCATTCAATTCTTTTAATAACCTTTCGAGATATTAGTATTACTGTTTAAAGACAAGGAAACTGCTCATCAACATTCTTAACAATGGATGATAGAATTTACTCCAGTCAATTTAAGGAGAAAGAAAAGAATGCATGAGGGGCTATCGAATTGTTGAAGAAAAGCCTAGGCCCCTTCCATAACTTTATTTCCTCGGGCTCCAAAATCAGTGTGGACAGTGACTGCAGTCATGAAATTAAAAGATGCTTGCTTCTTGGAAGAAAAGCTATGACAAACCTAGACAGCATATTAAAAAGCAGAGTCATCTCTTTACCAGTGGAAGTCTTTATAATCAAAGCCATGGTTTTTCCAGTAGTCTCGTACAAATGTGATAGTTGGACCATAAAGAAGGCTGAGCACCAAAGAATTGGTCCTTTCATGGTGTTGGAGAAGACTTTTGAGAGTCCCTTGGACTGCAAGGAGATCCAACCAGTCCATTCTGAAGGAGACCAGCCCTCAGATTTCTTTGGAAGGAGTGATGCTAAAGCTGAAACTCCAATACCTTGGCCACCTCATGCGAAGAGTTGACTCATTGGAAAAGACTCTGATGCTGGGAGGGATTGGAGGCAGGAAGAGAAGGGGACGACAGAGGATGAGATGGCTGGATGGCATCACTGACTCGATGGGCATGAGTCTGAGTGAACTCTGGGAGTTGGTGATGGACAGGGAGGCCTGGCATGCTGTGATTCATGGGGTCGCAAAGAGTCAGACACGACTGAGCGACTGAACTGAACTGAACTGAACTATGTTGCTAGAGAAGAATCTTGAAAGTCCCCTGGACAACAAGATCAAACCAATCAATCTTAAAGGAAATCCACCCTCAATAATCTTTGGAAGGACGGATACTGAAGATCTAATACTTTATTGGCCACCTGATGGGAAAAGCCAACTTACTGGAAAAGACACAATGCTGGGAAAGATTGAGGACAGGAGAAAAAGGGGGCAACAAATGGTTGGATGTCACAGTCAACTCAATGAACACGAGTTTGGTCAAGCTTCAGGAGATAATAAAGGTCATGGAAGCCTGGTGTGCTGCAGTTCATGGGGTTGCAGAGTTGGACACAACTGGGTGACTGAACAACAACCTCCCACAATCATTGAGCAAAATCTAGTTTCAGAGGAATTGCTGCCTTCACCATCATGATCAGGAAGTAGCTTGCTGACTCCAGGAGCTACTGCTATAGACACAGGGTCCATAAAACAGCCTGGCCACAATGTATACCAGCCACATAGATTCCCTCACTATAGGCCTTCACATACTGAATCTCACTATGTGATTCAGTTTCAGCTAACACAGTTTTTCTGTGTGCATTTATTTCTAAACTAACAACATATTCAGAACCAAAGCAGCAAGGAAATATAGAAAATTTACTTTTATGCTTTTCCAGGTTTTTTTTTTTTTACTATAAAAGGCTATATAATGACTAACGATTAGTCAGTTCAAGGTGTCTACTACATGTAAGGCTCAGAAATTCAGTAAAACAGTGGTAAGAGATGGAGTTAGAGTAGAAGTGAATATAAGGGGTATGAATGTAAGGAAGCCATATATTTGGGGCCCTCAATGCAATAAATCTACAAGCAGCAATGGAAATACTCACTTGTATACAAGAGCTGTTATACAGAAGACTCAGGAAATGTTTAATGTGCAGGAGAGAGGAGAATCAGTGTAAAAATTAATATTATAAAACTAAGAGGAAAAATGAATATCACTAAGTAGAATTAGGGAAATGGAAAGAAATGCTACTTGGAGAACAGAAGAAGTTCATTTTGTATATATTGAATATGAGGAAACATTGAAGTTGTCAAACATAGAAATGTGAAATTAAAGCTTGAGAGAAAGAGGGACCTACAGAAAAATTAGGGGACTCTCACTGTATGGCAGTCATGAAATCATAGTCAGAAAGAGAACAGGGACTCAGAAAAGTGCTGTGGAGTGGGAGAGTTAGCAAGGAAAGACCAGCTTTATTTTACTACTAGATGTTAGATGAAATTATAAATGCCAATCAGTCAGATTTCATTATTGACCATTTGGTGATGTCCCTATGAAGAGCTGTCTCTTGGGTTGTTGGAAAGGGTGTTTGCAATAACCAGCATATTCTTTTGATAAAACTCCAGTAGCCTTTGCTCTGCTTCGTTTTGGCCAAAGTGAAAGTCACTCAGTCGTATCTGACTGCTTGTGACCCCATGGACTATGTAGTCCATGGAGTTCTCTAGGCCAGAATACTGGAGTGGGTAGCTGTTCCCTTCTCCAGGGTGTCTTCCCAACCCAGGGATTAAACCCAGGTCTCCTGCATTGCAGGTGGATTCTTTACCAGCTGAGCCACCAGGGAAGCCCAAGGTGGCTTGTCTGTTATTCCAGGTATATGGAATAACAAACATGTCTGTTACTCCAGGTGTCTCTTGACTTACTAGTTTTCCACTCCAATTCCCTATGATGAAAAGGACATCTTTTTTCTTGGTGTTAGTTCTAGAAAGTCTTGTTGGTCTTCATAGAACTAGTCAACTTCTGCTACTTTGACATTAGTGGTGGGGCCTAGACTTAAGTTACCATGATGTTGAAGGGAAACGGAGCGAGATCATTCTGTCATCTTTGAGATTTCACGTTTGGACGCTTTTGTTGGCTGTAAGGGTGTATTGCCGATCCTGTTCATGGCGCCTGTTGTCTTGCTGTTCGTACTGTTCGCCGAACTCAGCCTCGGCAAGGTGTGAGTTGAGAGGCTGGAAAGAGACTTGAGGAGCCATAGGAACTGCAGGCATGTTTACTGTCTCCTTGCTGGCATGGCAGCCGTGGCACAGCTTCCTCCCTCTTGTGGCTGACCCAGTGGACACAGGTGTGACGCAGCAGTAGTGCCGGCCACTTTCTCGACGGAGCTCGCATGCACGGACCACACCGAGTGAGCACCTCGCACCGTGCGTGCACAGTACTGCGAATGATCTCAGCTGTTACATAATCATTGTTTACAAAACGTGGGGTAAGAGAGCCTGAACACGCCAATTTGCTCACTCCCCACAGCGGGCTATACCATTTCTTCTAAGGGATTCTTGCCCATATTGGTAAATGTAATGGTCCCTTGAATTAAATTTGTCCATAACCCATTCATTTTAGTTCACTGATTCCTAAGATTTCAGTGTTCACTCTTGCTAACTCCTGCTTGACCACATCCAATTTACCTTGATTCATGGAATGAACATTCCAGGTTCCCATGCAATATTGTTATTTATGGCATCAGACTTCACTTTCACCACTGGACACATCTGCAGTGGAGTGTCATTTCCACTTTGGCCCAGCTGTTTCATTCTTTCTGGAGCAATTAGTAATTGCCCTCTGCTCTTCCCCAGTAGCACTTTGGAAACCTTCTGACCTGGGGAAACTCATCTTCCCGTGTCATATCTTTTTGACTTTTCATACTATTCATGGGTTTCTCATGGCAGGAATACTGAAGTGGTTTGCCATTTCGTCCTCCAGTCTACCACATTTTGTGAACTCTTCACTGTGACCCCTCTGTCTTAGGTGGCCCTTCATGGCATGTCTTGTAGCTTCACTGAGTTATGCAAGCTCCTTTGATATAATTCTTATTGGAGATTTGCATCTCAAATTTGCATATTAAGGTGAATTTTTGGAAAGAATGTAACAAATTGTCTTTTTAAAATAAAATTTCTTGAACTTATTAAAAAGAGTTTATTACAAAGACATACAGAGTACCCTTCCCAATGTAAATAGCTAAAACTCTGGACAGATAGATACAAATTAGTGAATTTTAGACGNCGTTCCTGCGCCGTCACTGCTTGGGACTCTCGGCCGCTGTCTCTTGGACGTGGGGTGGCTCGTCTGGGCGCAGCCGCCTGCGCTTATTAGTGAGCCGGCGGCTCGCAGCCGCCTGCGCTTATTAGTCAGATTAATGTGGCAAAGTTTTAAAGAGGTTCTTGGAAGTCATAAGTTGCTCAGCTTATCTGCTAAGTTGTGTCAGCCAGTGGACCGCAGGATGCCAGGCTTCCCTGTCAATCAACTGCNCCGCCTGCGCTTATTAGTGAGCCGGCGGCTCGCAGCCGCCTGCGCTTATTAGTCAGATTAATGTGGCAAAGTTTTAAAGAGGTTCTTGGAAGTCATAAGTTGCTCAGCTTATCTGCTAAGTTGTGTCAGCCAGTGGACCGCAGGATGCCAGGCTTCCCTGTCAATCAACTGCCGGAGCTTGCTCAAACTCATGTCCATCGAGTTGGTGATGCCATCCAGCCATCTCATCCTCTGTCGTCCCCTTCTCTCCCTGCCTTCAGTCTTTCCCAGCATCAGAGTCTTTTCAAATGAGTCAGCTCTTCTCATAAGGTGGCCAAAGTATTGGAGCTTTAGCTTCAGCATTAGTCCTTCCAGTGAATATTCAGGACTGATTCCCTTTAGCATGGACTGGTTTGATCTCCTTGCAGTTCAAGAACTCTTAAGAATCTTCTCCAACACCACAGTTCAAAAGCATCAGTTCTTTGGTACTCACCTTTCTTTATAGTCCAACTCTCACATCCATACATGACTACTGGAAAAACCATAGCTGTAACTAGACGGACAATTGTCGGCAAAGTAATGTCTCTACTTTTTAGTATGCTGTCTAGGTTGGTTACAACTTTTCTTCGAAGGAGCAGGCGTCCTTTAATTTCATGGCTGCAGTCACCATCCTGTGATTTTGGAGCCAAAAATAGTCTCTCATGTTTGCATTGTTTCCTCATCTATTTCCCATGAAGTGATGGGACCAGATGCCATGAGCTTAGTCTTTTGAATGTTGAGTTTTAAGCCAACTTTTTCACTCTTCTCTTTCACTTTCATCAAGAGGCTCCTTAGTTCTTGGCTTTCTTCCATAAGGGTGGGGTCATCTGCATATCTGAGGTTATTGATAATTCTCCTGGCAATCTTGATTCCAGCTTATGCTTCATACAGCCCAGCATTTTACTTGATGTACTCTGCATATGAGTTAAACAAACAGGGTGACAGTATACAGCATTGACATACTCCTTTCTCAATTTGGAACCATTCTGTTTTTCCAGGTCTGTTCTAACTGTTGCTTCTTGGCTTGCATACAGATTTCTCAGGAGGCAGTACGGGGTCTGGTATTCCCATCTCTTTAAGAATTTTCCAGTTTGTTTTGATCCACACAGTCAAACTCTTTGGCATAGTAAGTAGAACAGAAGATGTTTTTTCTGGAACTCTCTTGCTCTTTGATGATCCAGTGGATGTTGTCAATTTGATCTCTGGTTCCGTTGCCTTTTCTAAATCTAGCTTGAACATCTGGAAGTTCATGGTTCACATACTGTTGAAGCCTGGCTTGGAGAATTTTGAACATTACGTTGCTAGCATGTGAGATGAGTACAATTGTGCTGTAAATTGAACATTGTTTGACATTGCCTTTCTTTGGGAGTGAGATGAAAACTGACCTTTTCCAGTCCTGTGGCCACTGCTGAGTTTTCCAAATTTGCTGCCATATTGAGTGCAGCACTTTCATAACATCATCTTTTAGGATTTGAAGTAGCTCAAAAGGAATTCCATCAGTTCCACTAGCTTTGTTTCTAGTGATGCTTCCTAAGGCCCACTTGACTTTGCATTCCAGGATGTTTGACTCTAGGTGAGTGATTGCACCATTTCGGTTATCTTGGTCATGAATATCTTTTTTGTACAATTCTTCTCTGTATTCTTGCCATCTCTTCTTAATATCTTCTGCTTCTGTTAGGTCCATACCATTTCTGTCCTTTTTCGTGCCCATCTTTGCATGAAGTGTTCCTTTGATATCTAATTTACTTGAAGAAAAATCTGGTCTTTCACATTCTATTGTTTTCTTCTATTTCTTTCCATTGATCGCTGAGGAAGGCTTTCTTATCTCTCCTTGCTATTTTTTTGAACTCTCCATTCAGATGGTTATGTCTTTACTTTTCTCCTTTGCCTTTTACTTCTCTTCTTTTTTCCACTATTTGTAAGGCCTTCTCAGACAACCATTTTGCCTTTTTGCATTTCTTTTTCTTGGGGATGGTCTTGATCACTGCCTCCTGTACAGTGTCACGAACCTCCATCCATAATTCTTCAGGCACTCTATCAGATCTAATCCCTTGAATCTATTTGTCACTTTCACTGTACAATTCTAAGGGATTTGACTTAGGTCATACCTGAATGATCTAGTGGTTTTCCCTACTTTCTTCAATTTACGTCTGAATTTGGCAATCAGGAGCTCATGATCTGAGTCACAGTCAGCTCCTGGTCTTGTTTTTGCTTACTCTATAGAGCTTCTCCATCTTTGGCTGCAAAGAATATTATCAATCTGTGTTCGGTGTTGACCATCTGGTGATGTCCATGTCTAGAGTCTTCTCTCGCTAGTGAGATTATAAAACAGACTAACAGTTCCTTGTAAAGTTATGTTCATAGTATCTTTAATTTTAAGAGAGTCAATCTGAGAGCAACTCCATTACACTGACAGGAGGATCTATAAGTAAATCAGAATATGTACTAGAATATTGTTCAACCATAAAATGTATTGAGTCAACAGCACAGAACAGCATGGATAAATCTAAGTATACTAGGCTGAGAAAAGTTAGTTTAGTTTAGGTTAGTTTAGTTGCTCAGTCATGTCGTACTCTTTGCGACCCCATGAATCGCAGCACACCAGGCCTCCCTGTCCATCACCATCACCAGGAGTTCACTCAAATTCACGTCCATCGAGTTGGTGATGCCATCCAGCCATCTCTGTCGTCCTCTTTTCCTCCTGCCCCAATTCCTCCCAGCATCAGAGTCTTTTCCAATGACTCAACCCTTTGCATGAGGTGGCCAAAGTATTGGGAGTTTCAGCTTCAGCATCATTCCTTCCAAAGAACACCCAGGACTGATCTCCTTTAGAATGGACTGACTGGATCTCCTTGCAGTCCAAGGAACTCTCAAGAGTCTTCTCCCACACCACAGTTCAAAAGCATCAAGTCTTCAGTGCTCAGCTTTCTTCACAGTCCAACTCTCATATCCACACACGACCACTGGAAAAACCATAGCCTTGACTGGAAGGAGCTTTGTTGATAAAGTAATGTCTCTGCTTTTCAAAATGCTATCTAGGTTGGTCATAACTTTTCTTCGAAAGAGTAAGCATCTTTTAATTTCATGGCTACAGTCACCATCTGCAGTGATTTTGGAGCCCCCCAAAATAAAGTCTGACACTATTTCCACTGTTTCTCCATCTATTTCCCATGACGTGATGGGACCAGACGCCATGATCTTCGTTTCGTGAATGTTGAGCTTTAAGCCAAATTTTTTTCTCTCTTCTTTCACTCTCATCAAGAGGCTTTTTGTTCCTCTTCACTTTCTGGCATATGCGGGGTGTCATCTGCATATCTGAGGTTATTGATATTTCTCCCAACAGTCTTGTTTCTAGCTTGTGCTTCTTCCAGCCCAGTGTTTCTCATGATGTACTCTGCATATAAGTTAAATAAGCAAGGTGACAGTATACAGCCTTGACGTACTCCTTTTCCTATTTGGAACCAGTCTGCTGTTCCATGTCCAGTTCTAAATGTTGCTTCCTGACCTGCATGTAGTTTTCTCAAGAGGCAGGTCAGGTGGTCTGTTATTCCCATCTCTTTCAGAATTGTCCACAGTTTATTGTGATCCACACAGTCAAAAGCTGTGGCATAGTCAATAAAGCAGAAATAGATGTTTTCCTGGAACTCTCTTGCTTTTTCCATAATCCAGCGGATGTGGGCAATTTGACCTCCAGTTCCTCTGCCTTCTCTAAAACCAGCTTGAACATCAGGAAGTTCACGGTTCACATATTGCTGAAGCCTGGCTTGGAGAATTTTGAGTGTTACTGTACTAGCTTGTGAGATGAGTGCAAGTGTGCAGTAGTTTGAGCATTCTTTGGCATTGCCTTTTTTTGGGATTGGAATGAAAACTGACCTTTTCCAGTCCTGTGGCCACTGCTGAGTTTTCCAAATGTGCTGGCATATTGAGTGTAGCACTTTCACAGCATCATCTTCCAGGATTTGAAAGAGCTCAACTGGAATTCCATCACCTCCACTAGCTTTGTTCGTAGTGATGTTTTCTAAGGCCCACTTGACTTCACATTCCAGGATGTCTGGCCCTAGATGAGTGATCACACCATAGTCATTATCCAGGTCATGAAGATATTTTTTGTACAGTTCTTCTGTGTATTCTTGCCACCTCTTCTTAATATCTTCTGCTTCTGTTAGGTCCATACCATTTCTGTCCCTTATCGAGCCCATCCCTACATAAAATGTTCCCTTGATATCTCTAACTTTATTGAAGAGATCTCTAATCTTTCCCATTGTGTTCTTTTCCTCTATTTCTTTGCCTGATCCCTGAAGAAGGCCTTCTTACCTCTTCTTGCAATTCTTTGGAACTCTGCATTCAGATGCTTATATCTTTCCTTTTCTCCTTTGCTGTTCACTTCTCTTCTTTTCACAGCTATTTATCATCCTCCTCAGACAGCCATTTTGCTTTTTTGCATTTCTTTTCCATGGGGATAATCTCAGTCCTTGTCTCCTGTACAATGTCACGAACCTCCGTCCATAGTTCATCAGGCACTTTATCAGATCTAGTCCCTTAAATCTATTTCTCACTTCCACCGTATAATCATAAGGGATTAGATTCAGGTCATACCTGAATGGTCTAGTGGTTTTCCCTTCTTTATTCAATTTAAGTCTGAATTTGGCAATAAGGAGCTCATGATCTGAGCCACAGTCAGCTCCTGGTCTTGTTTTTGCTGACCGTATAG
>SJYA01001341.1:268187-340899 GCA_006410615.1 Neotragus moschatus
CCTTTTAATTTTGAATTGATTAACCAGGACTTAGAAATTCTCAACCATGAGCTCTATTTCAGATCAGGGCAGTTTTTTCTTTACCAGTGTTGTTTATGCAAGTAGTTATTTAATTACCAGGTAAAGATGAAATAAGGCTTAAAAGTTGTCAGAATGTACTATTGGCCTAAACATTTCCACATCACTGAATGCATTTTTATAGCTAATTTTTTTAACTAATGAATTAATTTATTTTTAATTGGAGGATAACTGCTTTACAATATTGTGTTGGTTTCTGCCGTGTATAAACATGCATCAGCCATAAGTACACCTCTGCCCCCTCCCTCGTGAGCCTCCCTCCCAGCTCCCATTCCATCTGTCCCCACTAGGTTATCACAGAGCACAGATTTGAGCTTCCTGCATCATATTCCCACTGGCCGTTTTATATATGGTAGCATATATGTTTCAGTGCTACTTCTTATTAAGATAAAACTTCTATCTGTGAGCTCACCTGACCTCGGAGATGAAAGTTAGCTTGAACATTTGCCGCATGGAGGCTCGATCTTTTTAGGAGATGTCTCCAAGGGTCAGCTCAGTCATTTTGGCTAAGAGCCTAGCTTTTGAATCAGATGCCTGGTTAAAATGCCACGTGGCTCCATTGTCATCTTGTGCCTGTGCTCAGTCATGTCTGACCCTGGAGCCCTTTAGATTGTAGCCCACCAGGCTCCTCTGTCCATGCGATTTTTCAGGCAAGAATACCAGAGTGGGCTGCCATGCCCTCCTCCAGGGGATCTTCCTGTCCCAGGGATCAAACCCAGGTCTCCTGAGTCTCCTGCATTGGCAGGCAGATTCTTTACCCACTGCACCATCAGGGGAGCCCCATTTTAGCTGCCCTTCGTATAGGTTCATCAGTGCCATGGAGTGGAAGGTGGGTGGGAGGTTCAAGAGCGAGGGGACAGCCATACACCTGTGACTGATTCGTGTTGATATATGGCAGAAACCAACAGAATATTATTGTAAAGCAATTATTTTCCAATTAAAAATTTTTTCAAAAAATTTAAATGCCATATGACTTCTGGAGTAGTCTTGTCAACAAATTTGAAGGCTCTATAATGAATTCCAAACTTACAGGCAATGCAGAGGATTTTTAAGTTAACCGTGAGGATGCCTTTGGCAAAAATCTGGACTGTATAAGAAAAACAACTTATTTTCTTCAACAAATAGATTGTATTATGGTGAGAAGAGGTGGAATGGGGAGAAAGAGAGGAAGAAGGAGGCTGTGTTTTAGGACAGCATCTTCCCAGAAGCTTGGGCAGAAACATCTCCTCCGGCCAGCACTAAGGGCAGGCCTTCGGGGAGCTGAATCCCGGAGGTGTCTGTTTTTGTACCTGCTGTCTTCTCCAGTGCCTTCCATCATAACCACAGTCATGTCAACATGCGCTGATAGCATGAATGGTTAAAACTGAAAGCAGCTCAGCCTGTATGGCAAAAAGCAGTGAGAAATGAGACTAGGAGAGGGGAGAGCATGGATGTAGGGGGAGATGAGGGGAGCAGTGAAAATTCTGATTGTCTCTAGGAGAGACGTTAGGTATCATGTGATGTGCTCTCTGTTTCCAAAATTGGTTTTACAGATTTGGCTGTTGTAAGTTTGTGGGGTGGTGTGGTATTGATGTTGATTTTAACAATATTTGCTTAGCCTTTTAGAAACCTGGTGAAGCTTTGAACACTATGCTTACTTCAAATGCACGCTTTATAGTCGCATGGCATGTAGATGGTAACATGTTAAAGTAAAACACCATTCCAGTATTTCTGCAGAGTACAGCTTCCACTCAGACGATAGACTAAGAAGTGCAGTTCAGTTTGGCTATCAGTTGTGCCCAACTCTTTGTGAGCCATGAGCCAACTCCTGGAGCCCACCCAAACCCATGTCCATTGAGTTAGTGGTGCCATCCAGCCATCTCATCCTCTGTCGTCCCCTTCTCTTTCTGCCTTCAGTCTTTCCCAGCATCAGGGTCTTTTCCACTAAGTCAGCTCTTCTCATCAGGTGGCCAAAGTGTTGGAGTTTCAACTTCAACATCAGACCTTCCAGTGAACACCCAGGACTGATCTCCTTTAGCATGGACTGGTTGGATCTCCTTGCAACCCAAGGGACTCTCAAGAGTCTTCTCCAATACCACAGTTCACTTAACACTGGAGAAATAAGTGAATATTTTGTTTTCTCTTTCCTAAAAGTAAAATTTCTTCTGGTCTATGTATAAGATGTCTTATTTTGCAAAATCTCTGTTAACCAAAATAGTTTCAAAGTGTTTGGTAATTTTAATTGCACCTTTATTCTATTTAAATTTAGAGTTATAGGCGTGGTGGGAAAAAACAACCAAGGGGAAAACTATGAATATATAGGCAGACTTTCTTAACCTATTAAAGAAAACATTGTTCAAAATAAGCACTTGAATTTCTGTCTAGCTCATGCTAGAGAGCATAATCAATGTACAGTAAAAGACCAGGAGGATTGATTGCTTATGATGGCCTCTCAAAATATGAAAATGAGTTATTCTTAGAGTTGATACACTGATGTTTTAAAATAATCGTGAATTTACTCACGATCTGAACATGTATGAAGACAGAGATCTGATAGAATTGTGAAAATGTGGGGACAGAGAACAGAGTGCTAGTGGGGAGCCACTTTTTGTGCTGACTCCATCAATAACTAGTTTAGTGGCTTTGGAAAATCCACTCTCCCAAGCCTAATTCTAAAATCAGATGCAGTTGCTGTTTGGTGAGAAGTATGTTTTTTGTTCGTTTGTTTTGTCCTCAGTCAGTCGAATCAGAGTCTTAGAGTGGCGGCCAACCCACCATGTGGTTTATGAGTACTCTTCAGACAGACTGAGTCATAATCACTCCACTTTTCTGGCCATTTTGCCATTTTAGCTTGGAGAGCATCTCAAGGCTTGTAAAGAACAGATGCCCACACAAAGCACAGCTAAGTGCCGATGCTCGTTAGAATGGCTCATAAGTCTGTTTGTGTTTGTCTTTTTCTTGACACAGTCATTGCCCATAGCTTTTTAAATCATGGTCTGAAAATTTCTTTGGGACAACTCTGCTGCCTGAGTGGTAAAAGAATCCACCTGCCAATGCAGGAGACCCAGGTTTGATCCCTGGGTCAGGAAGATTCCCCTGAAGAAGGAAATGGCAGCCCAGTCCAGTGTTCTTGCCTGGAGAATCCCAAGGACGGGGGAGCCTGGTGGGCTGCCGTCTATGGGGTCGCACAGAGTCGGACACGACTGAAGCGACTTAGCAGCAGCAGATATTCATAGCATGAGGGTAAATTTGGTCACCTGGTCCATCATATTGTTGGAGATTGATTCATCTTTTATCTTGGTTTTCCATGTTTATTTAATATATTCGGAAAATATATTGACGCTTGGAGTGAACTGAGGCTCTAAGTGGAAAAGAATTCCACTTTCCTGTTATGTGTTGAATAAGGCTAGGGCCTTTCGTGAGGTTTGTGATGCTTCCTTTAGTATATACTTTGTTTTCACATATAGAGTTTCTTCCTTATTCTCACCTGTGGATTCCCACACTACTACTACACTAATTTAGTTACTGTAGTTTTAGTACATATTTTAATATACAGTTGTTACAATTACTTTTTATTATTCTTCCTGTTCATACTCCGAAATGGCCTTGACAATAACTTTTTCAAGTTCAGAAATAAAACTATGTAGATTTTTGTTGAAAATATTTTGAAGAATTGTTTTTTAAAAATTACGTCTTCAGAAAGTCCAGTCATTGCAGTTTATAGCTGACGTTCTCTATATGTATCCTGTTTTCTTATTTTCATATCTTTTTCCTTACCCATGATATGTCAACTGAAAATTCTCACGTTCTTCCTTCGTCATTTACTTGATTTTTCTGTAATAGTGCTTGTTAGGTTTATTGTCTTCAACATGGACTTCAGCTTTCCTTTTGGAATTTCAGTTCCCATAAATTTGCCGCGTGTCACCACATTCAATGTTTATTTCATTTTTATATGCTGTCTGTAATTAAATCCTCTTGCCTTTCATCTTCTCTTGGCTTCTCCCTTTCATAACTGGCATATGTCCTTTACCACCATTGAGCATTTCCTTTCCTTTCTCAGAGCTTCCCTCTGTTTACCCTGGTCTCCTTAGTAAGTCTTTTTCTTCATGTTCTTCCTCCTGGTATTAGTATTTGGGTTCTTCGCCTTTCCTTGTGTCTCCTCTCAGTGTTTCTCATGGAATCTGTATTTTGGTTTGCATCTTTCCGCATCTCCTGATGAGAAAATTGTCATTGGACCTGCCTGCGATTTTCCCGCAGATGCCTGTGGCACTTGTCCCTGGTGAGGGCACTCACTTGGGTGGCAGGAGAAGCCCCTCTCCCAACCCTGTCCAGGGAGCAGATTGTGGCACCCATGCCCATTGCTTTTCTGCTGACCCAGCGTGGAGACCCTTGGCCACTCTGATACCCTTGCCAGAAAGCAGGACTGGCTTGCTCAGCACTGGCCGCGTCCCTGGCTTCTGCACCTCTCACCTTGCAGCCATGCTCCTGACCCCCCAGCCTGTCGTTTGGCACGTACAGAAAAATTTGCAGGAAGGTTATGGATTATGTTTCTCTCCTCAGCTTCCTCAGCTTCTCACGTAGTTTCTTTTACCCTCACAGATTCGTTCGTGCCAAATTGCAGGACTCTTAGGGGAAGTCATTTGCAGCAAGANCCCCCCAGCCTGTCGTTTGGCACGTACAGAAAAATTTGCAGGAAGGTTATGGATTATGTTTCTCTCCTCAGCTTCCTCAGCTTCTCACGTAGTTTCTTTTACCCTCACAGATTCGTTCGTGCCAAATTGCAGGACTCTTAGGGGAAGTCATTTGCAGCAAGAATCCCTATCACCTTTTAAGGGTTCTGTGTTCTTACTCAGAATTGAAAGGAGGGAGGGGACATTTCCTTATTAATTTATTTTGAGAGTTAATTTAAAAAATTTAACTGTGCTTAAATAAAAGAATCAGTGGTGCTTTCTACAAGTTCTGAGGCGGAGTATAGAGTCATTTGTCAGTTACAGGAGCAACAGTTCTGGGGGACCAGGTGTACAGCGGCTGCCACAACAGTTCTGTGCCTTAAAGTATTAATTCAAGAGGCTTTGAGTAAGTATAGAAAATAAAGCCAATTATTGCTGCTGTATATGGCTAGGCTGGAAATAAAATGTCAATTATATATGATTAATTCTTACTTTTTTTCAGTATGTGAGAGAACGTATTCCTACCATGGCTGTCAGATTGAGGTCTGTCAGTACCGAAAAGAGATTATCAGAGTCATTCAGTGTCACGGGGAAATCCGAGTATATTTCAATAATGGATCCTTTCCTGATTTTTTTGCTCCCTCTGCCAAGTAAAATTTTATTTGTTTTGAACAATTTTGTGATGCAGTTGAAAGCTAACACCTCCTTACAAGTCATATTTGGTTACCACAAGCAAAGGCACCCAAATCCTTCCCACTCCTATCTCTGTATGATAGCTATTAATTTGTTTTATTAGAAATAACCATAATCAAGTATCATTTATCTGTCTTTTTTTTTCTAATGCACCGAAGTTAGCAAAAATGCCTTATCCATTGTCTTATATCTATATCTCACCTATGGAAAAAAAATGTGTTGCTCAAATCAGGATTTTTTCACTTTAAGTAGAGAGAAATCAACCCATAATCAGCAACTCTCACTGACCTTAAAACACACTACTTTCTATACTCTGATTCACTCAAAATTAAAAAGGAAAGAAAAGAATATTAGAAGCTAGATCTCCTCACGTTGTGCAGTAATCCTTTGAATACCGAAAACTAATGATTTCAGCTGAAAGGCTGATCTGTGGCTCTCTGTATTCTACTGTGAAGCACATATTCGGTATTTTATAAAGTACCTATTGAAGAAATAGAAAGGAATGAATTTGACACCAAAAACAAAAATAGGACAATTAAAAATAAACTGATACTACACCAAATTAGCAAGCTTCCTGCATAGAAAACATCAGGAAAATGAAAAGACAACCCATGGAATGGGAGAAAATATTTGCACATCGTATTTCTGATAAAGGGATCAGTTCAGTTCAGTCACTCAGTCGTGTCCGACTCTTTGTGACCCGATGAATTGCAGGACTCTAGGCCCCGATGTCCATCACCATCTCCTGGAGTNGTTTTCCTCTATTTCTTTGCATTGATCGCTGAGGAAGCCTTTCTTATGTCTTCTTGCTATTCTTTGGAATTAATCTAAAGGAAATCAGGGTCTCAAAGGGATATTTGTACTCCTTTGTTTACCGCTGCCATGCTTGACAGCAGCCAATATATAGAAACAGCTGTCTATCCTTGGATGAATGAATTTGGAAAAAAACAGGATATAGATACAGTGTACATATGCATACAATGGAATATATACACACAATAAAGTATTATTCAGCCATAAAAGAGTGAAATTTTGCCACTGTTGACAACATGGTTGGGCGTTTAAGGCATTATACCAAATGAAATAAGTCAGCAAAGGACAAATATCATATTATCTCTCGGAGTCTTGGGGGAATGAGTGAGGTGAACAAAAGACGCAAATTTCAGTTAAAAGATAAATAAATACTAGAATGTCATATAAAGCATGGTGACTGTAGTTAACAATACTCCATTATATATTTAGTTGCTTTGAGAGTAGACCTTTAAAGTTGTTATCACAAGGGAAAAACTTTGTATCTATGTGAAATGGTGGATGTTAACTAAACTTATTGTGGTGATCATTTCACAATAAAATATATATCAAATCAGTAAGCAGAACACCTAAACTAATCCAGTTATAAGTCAATTATATCAGAATAAGACAGGAAAAAAAAAAAAAAGAAACTAAAAGGTACCATGATAAAAAGGTGTTTTGGATGACCTAGATTTTACAAGTGTAAAATCTAGAAAATAAAAGAACCAAAAAAAAAAAAAAAAAAGAGAGAAAGCTGTGTTCTGCATGTGGAAGTTTAGAAGTTAAAACTATAAATTGGAATAGTCACTTCTAGCTACTGGGTATAGAGCAGGTGATGAAGTTTANCCTAGATTTTACAAGTGTAAAATCTAGAAAATAAAAGAACCAAAAAAAAAAAAAAAAAAGAGAGAAAGCTGTGTTCTGCATGTGGAAGTTTAGAAGTTAAAACTATAAATTGGAATAGTCACTTCTAGCTACTGGGTATAGAGCAGGTGATGAAGTTTACTGCAATTGATAGACCAAGAAATTGTTCATGGGGGATATTAGATGGTTCATTCAGTGAGCATAGGGACCAGACAACAATAAAGCGTAAGGAACGGGCCTAGGAGACAGGGGCCTGTCCCTGATCAGTGCCTGCAGGAGTGCTGGGTAACATACTAGCTCAAAATGAATGAAAGGAAGAATGAAAAGTCCTTGGATGAAAAGTAGAGAAGAAAGAGCAGTGAGGCAGGGTACGTGGTGAAGGTCCATGCTGTGGGCGCTGGGCTCAGCTCTGCCGGCATCTCTGGGAACGTGAGCTTGGCGGTTGTGAGTCTGCAGCTCCCCTCTGCTGTATCGTCCTGCCCCCATGTCTCCATCTCATTTCCTGCTGCTAGTTCAGAGCCAGGTTTCTCTGGAGTTGCAGAGGAAGAGATACAGCTACTCCTTGACTTACGCTGACTTGTCATAAGTTGAAAAGATCATAAGTTGAAAATGCATTTCATGCACCTACTCTCTGGAGTACCAGAGCTTAGCCCAGTCTACCTTCAGTGTACTCAGAGTACTTAACTAGCCTGCAGTTGGTAGAATCATCTAACACAAAACCTCTTTCATCACAGACTGTTGAATATCTCATGTGTAATTTGTTGAACACCGTACTGAAAGTGAAAAGTAGAATGGCCATATGGATGCAGAATGATTTTAAGTGTGATTGTTTACTCCTGTGATTGTGTGGCCAAATGTAGCAGCAAGTACAGAGCATCACAAGAGTGTTGTAGCGCATATCACTAGCACAGGGAAAGATCAATGTTCACAATTAAATATATATATATATAGAACAATTTTGTATGCTTTGATTCATTTTTTTTAAGTTGCCTTATTTTTTAAGTTATTTTTAATTGAAGGATAATTGCTTTACATTATTGATGTTATTTCTGCCATACACCATGAATTAGTCATAGTATTTTTAATGACTATATTATTACATACATATTCACAAAATTTACACTGCTTATCTCATGGCCATAACAAACTGATACATCACATGCAGAACAGCTTAGCAGTCTGCTCACAATGTTACAATCCACCACCAACAAAAAAGAATCAATATGGAATACAAATAATTGCTCAGACTTTTAAAAAAAGACAGCAAATAAATAATTTTAAAATCTTCATGTTTATAAACTATGGAAAAGGAGCAGGTGAATTTTTCATTGTGCTCCAGCCAAGCAGGCAGGCATTCAGAGGGCTTGGTCTTCCTGAGCAGTGAAGTGTATGCCAGTATATACTGAGATACAGACAGATATGGAACTTAGAGGCTTCAGGTGATTGTTGCTCTTGTGGAGAATGAGACCACGGGAGATCAGGCTGCCATGGGAGGTGCCCGGCAAGAGAGTGTGCGGGATGTAGGTCTCTCCTCCAAGAACAAAGTGCATTCCCTGAACCTCTGAATCCCCAAGACCTTATGGGAAATGGGCAGCAATTATTTGTATTTCTTGAGGGATGTGAGATTTGAGAGATTTAGCTTGAAGTGTATTTTTGTTACAGTGTAACAAAAAATAAGGCTTTTTCAGTTCAGTTCAGTTCAGTCACTCAGTTGTGTCTTACTCTTTGTGACCCCATGAATTGCAGCACGCCAGGCCACCCTGTCCATCACCAACTCCCAGAGTTCACTCAGACTCATGCCCATCGAGTCAGTGATGCCATCCAGCCACCTCATCCTCGGTCGCCCCCTTCTCCTCCTGCCCCCAGTCCCTCCCAGCATCAAAGTCTTTTCCAATGAGTCAGTTCTTTGCATGAGGTGGACAAAGTACTGGAGTTTCAGCTTCAGCATCATTCCTTCCAAAGAAATCCCAGGGCTGATCTCCTTCAGAATGGACTGGTTGGATCTCATTGCAGTCCAAGGGACTCTCAAGAGTATTCTCCAACACCACAGTTCAAAAGCATCAATTCTTCGGTGCTCAGCCTTCTTCACAGTCTAACGCTCACATACATACATGAGCACAAAACCATAGTCTTGACTTGACTTCCAGTGAATCATAAGGGATTTAATTTAGGTCATACCTGAATGGTCTAGCAGTTTTCCCTACTTTCTTTAATTTAAGTCTGAATTTGGTAATAAGGAGTTCATGATCTGAGCCACAGTCAGCTCTTGGTCTTGTTTTTGTTGACTGTATAGAGCTTCTCCATCTTTGGCTGCAAAGAATATAATCAGTCTGATTTCGGTGTTGCCCATCTGGTGATGTCCATGTGTAGAGTCTGCTCTTGTGTTGTTGGAAGAGGGTGTTTGCTATGACCAGTGCATTTTCTTGGCAAAACTGTATTAGTCTTTGCCCTGCTTCATTCCTCATTCCAAGGCCACATTTGCCTGTTACTCCAGGTGTTTCTTGCCCTCTTACTGTTGCATTCCAGTCCCCTATAATTAAAAGGACATTTTTGGGGGTGTTCTAAATGGTCTTGTAGATCTTCATGGAACCGTTCAACTTCAGCTTCTTCGGCATTAGTAGTTGGGACATAGGATTTGAAACCGTGATATTGAATGGTTTACCTTGGAGACAAACAGAGATCATTCTGTCATTTTTGATATTGCATCCAAGTACTGCATTTTGGACTCTTTTGTTGACCATGATGGCTATCCCATTTCTTCTGAGGGATTCCTGCCCACAGTAGTGGATATAATGGTCATCTGAGTTAAATTCACCCATTCCAGTCCATTTTAGTTCGCTGATTCCTAGAATGTCGACGTTCACTCTTGCCATCTCTTGTTTGATCACTTCCAATTTGCCTTGATTCATGGACCTGACATTCCACGTTCCTATGCAGTATTGCTTTTTACAACACTGGACCTTGCTTCTATCACCAGTCATATCCACAGCTGGGTATTGGTTTTGCTTTGGCTCCATCCCTTCATTCTTTCTGGAGTTATTTCTCTACTGATCTCCAGAAGCGTGTTGGGCACCTCCTGACCTGGGGAGTTCCTCTTTCAGTATCCTATCATTTTGCCTTTTCATACTGTTCGTGGGATTCTCAAGGCAAGAATACTGAAGTGGTTTGCCAATCCCTTCTCCAGTGGACCACATTCTTCAGACTTCTCCACCGTGACCTGCCCGTCTTGGGTTGCCCCACGGGCATGGCTTAGTTTCATTGAGATAGACAAGGCTGTAGTCCTAGTGTGATTAGATTGACTAGTTTTCTGTGAATATGGTTTATGTATGTGGTAACATTTATGTTACCACAGTGAAAAAGATAATTTCTTAGTTTTATTCTGATGGTTTAACCATCACAAACTCTGTGATGGGATCTTCAGCTGCCAAAAGTTTGTGAACCACACTTTGAGAGGAGGAGATCAATAAAGCCAGTGAGTTCAGTTCAGTCTCTAAGTTGTGTCCGACTCTTTGCAACCCCATGAACCACAGTATGCCAGGCCTCCCTGTCCATTACCAACTCCTGAGTCCACCCAAACCCATGTCCATCAAATCAGTGATGCCATCCAACCATCTCATCTTCTGTCATTCCCTTCTCTTTCTGCCCTCAATCTTTCCCAGCATCAGGGTCTTTTCAGATGAGTCAGCTCTTCACATCAGGTGGCCGAAGTATTGGAGTTTCAGCTTCAACATCAGTCCTATCAATGAATACCCAGGACTGATCTCCTTTAGGATGGACTGGTTGGATCTCCTTGCAGTCCAAGGGACTCTCAAGAGTCTTCTCCAACACCACAGTTCAAAAACATCAGTTCTTCGACGCTCAGCCTTCTTCACAGTCCAACGCTCACATCCATACATGACCACTGGAAAAACCATAGCCTTGCCTAGACGGACCTTAATCGGCAAAGTAATGTCTCTGCTTTTGAATATGCTATCTAGGTTGGTCATAACTTTTCTTCCAAGGAGTAAGCGTCTTTGAATTTCATGGCTACAGTCACCATCTGCAGTGATTTTGGAGCCCAGAGAAATAAAAAGTCTAACACTGTTTCCACTGTTTCCCCATCTATTTGACATGAAGTGATGGAACCGGATGCCATGTTCTTCGTTTTCTGAATGTTGAGCTTTAAGCCAACTTTTTCACTCTCCTCTTTCACTTTCATCAAGAGGCTCTTTAGTTCCTCTTCACTTTCTGCCATAAGGGTGGTGTCATCTGCATATCTGAGATTATTGATATATCTCCCAGCAATCTTGATTCCAGCTTGTGC
Organism: Neotragus moschatus; assembly: GCA_006410615.1. Classification (NCBI taxonomy): domain Eukaryota; kingdom Metazoa; phylum Chordata; class Mammalia; order Artiodactyla; family Bovidae; genus Neotragus; species Neotragus moschatus. The sequence continues at coordinate 279,567 of SJYA01001341.1, forward strand.
TTCTTCCAGCCCAGCATTTCTCATGATGTACTCTGCATATAAGTTAAATAAGCAGAGTGACAGTATACAGCCTCGACGTACTCCTTTTCCTCTTTGGAACTGGTCTGTTGTTCCATGTCCAGTTCTAACTTTTGCTTCCTTACCTGCATATAGGTTTCTCAAGAGGCAGGTCAGGTGGTCTTGTATTCCCATCTCTTTCAGAATTTTCCACAGTTTGTTGTGATCCACACAGTCAAAGGCTTTGGCATAGTCAGTAAAGCAGAAATAGGTGTTTTTCTGGAACTGTCTTGCTTTTTCGATCCAGCGGACGTTGGCAATTTGATCTCTGGTTTCTCTGCCAAAGGTCTGGACAAGGTCAGTTTTCATTCCAATCCCAAAAAAAGGCAATGAGAAAGAATGCTCAAACTGCTGCACAATTGCACTCATCTCATGCTCTAGTAAAGTAGTAAACCAATACGATGAGTTAATTTCAGCAAAATAAGGTTTCTTGTTACTTACTAATTATTACGGCCTAAGAGCCTTGTATACTAGAAGGTCACAACTCTTAGAGTAGTAGAGCTGGGAGGTAAAGGAAAGATCATCTAGACTGATCCCTGCATTTTACTAGTAAAAGAACTCCAGTGAGGGTCTGTGACTTGCTCAAGGTTGTTCATTGTTACAGTAGCCAAAACAAGTTTTGAGCCATAGGAAGAAAGTCATTTAATACCTCTGAATCTCTGTTTCTTTTCTGTAAGTCAAAGTTAACAATATCTACACCACATACTTAAATGGCCATGAAAGGCCTGTGAGACAGTGTGTATCTGAGTGCTTTGAAAACTATATTGAACGTCTGACAGATCAAGGTCTGCAGAATCCATAGATTCTCTGTCAAAGTACTAATAGTAAAGCTCAGTCTCTTTGGAATGGTTAGATTCAAAGCCCTGCCTGAGTCCTTGCACATGTGTCTCACATATTTTCTACGTTAGGATCTAAAGTCAGTTCTGTTAAGGAATTCTCTGGCTGTCCAGTGGTTAGGGCTCCATGCTTCCACTGCAGGGGGCATGGGTCCCATCCCTGGTTGGAGAACTGAGATCCTGTAAGCTAAAGAATACATTTGAATCCGTTCTAATGAGGTGGATGAAACTGGAACCGATTATACAGAATGAAGTAAGCCAGAAAGAAAAACACCAATACAGTATACGAACACATATATAAGGAATTTAGAAAGATGATAATGATAAACCTGTATGCGAGACAGCAAAAGAGACACAGATGTATAGAACAGCCTTTTGGACTCTGTTGGAGAGGGAGAGGGTGGGATGATTTGGGAGAGTGGCATTGTAACATGTATCATACCATAAGTGAAACGAATCGCCAGTCTAGGTTCGATCAGGATGCAGGATGCTTGGGACTGATGCACGGGGATGATCCAGGGAGATGGTGTGGGGCGGGAGGGGGAAGGGGGGAATGAGATTAGGAGGTCATGTACACTCGTGGCTGATTCATGTCAATGTATAGCAAAACGAATACAGTATTGTAAAGCAAAACAAACTAAAAAAAAAAAAAAAACCACAGTCAAAAAAGTAATCAATCAATTAGCTTCTGTTAAAAGATTCACAAATAAAATAGAGCCATAGAAAGTACAATGTAAATGGTAACTATGTTGAGAACATCAGTTTTTGATGACTCTTGTTCTTCAAAAACTGTAATATTTTATTGGAATATCCAAGTAATAGACTATCTTTGTTTATTGGGTTTTATATTTAACTAAGAATAAGTTCAACATAACTACTTATTTTCCAGTCCTTGGGCTTCAGCTTAACTAAAGAGATTGCATTAATAGTAATTCTAAACTTATTTAAAAATATATGTTTTTTTCTTATTCTTATTTTCATATTTCTTCTAAAAGTACAACATAGAGGTGGGGAATGAGTTAATTGAGGTTTCTAAATCATTTGGATTCTGGTTAAGGTTTGTATTTGAGAATTTGCTCTATTAAAGACATGGTAGTTAATTTACCCTTTAAGTCTAAACAAGAGATGGAATCACTCACCTGCAACTTTTGCTTCAGTGTTTGAGATTAAAGCATTGGCCATTGGGCTCAATATAAGACTTTTATCAAGAAATATTATTTTTTTAAAAAGAAAAAAAAACCAAAAAATAATTTCAGCAGTAATTGCAGAATGGTAGATTAATGGTTTTTATTTATTCTTTGTTAATCGACATTGTCTAAATCGACATTCACATTATACCATACGTGCCTTTTTGAATAGACTTTCTTTTTAGAGCAAGATTGAGGTGAGGGTACAGAGATTTCCCATGTCCCCTCTTGTTTCCATTCATACGTGGCCTCCGCACATGTCAACATCGGGCACCAAGGTAGCACATCTGTTACAGCTGATGAACGTACATTGACATGTCATGATTACCCAGACTCCATAGTTAACATTAGGATTTCCTCTTGGTTTTGTGCATTCTATATGTTTAGAGAAATGTATAATGACATGTATCCACCATTGCAATAATAGCATCATAAAATGTAGTTTCATGACCTAAAGATTTTAAGTGTGCTGCCCCTTTATCCTTTCCCCTTCCCAAACCATTGCCATCCACTGATCTTTTTACTGTCTCCATAATCTTGGCATGTCCAGAATGTCATACAGTTGGAATTAGACAGTATTTAGCCTTTTCAAATTGAGTTTCTTCAGTTAATAGTTTGCATTTAGGTTCCTCCACATCTCTGTGGCTTGCTAGACAGTTTCCTTTTAGTGCTGAATAATATTCTGTAGTCTAGATGTTCCAGTTTATTTGTCCACTCATCCACTGAAGAACATCTTGGATGGTTCCAGGTTTTGGCTATTATGAGTAAAGCTGCACTAAATATCTTTTTACAGGTTTTTGTGTAGATACATTTTAAACTCCATTGGCTAAATGTCAAGAAGCACAATTGCTGGATCATGTGATAAGGATGTGTTTAGTTTTGTAAGAAACCACCAAACAGTCTTTCACAGTATCTCTACCACTCTTCACCAGTAATGAATGAGAATTCCCGTTGCTCCACATTCTCACAAGCACTTAGTGTTGTCATGATCTAGATTTTAGCCATTTTTGTAGGTGCATAGTGATCTCTTGTTGTCTTACTCATTTTCCTCATGACATAGGATGTTATTATCTTTTCATGTACCTACCTGGTCACCTGTGTACTTTCTTTAGTCAAGTGTCTGTTAAAATCTTTGGCCCATTTTTTTTTAATTGAGTTTTTTCATACTTGGTGAGTTTTAAGAGTTCTTTGTATATCTTGGGTAATAGTCCTTTATTAGATGTGTCTATTGTAAATATTTTCTTCACCTCTGTGGCCTGCCTTCTTTTCTTAACAATGTCTTTCACAGAGCAGAGGTTTTCATTTTAATCAAATCTAGCTTATCAAGTGTTTATCACATTGATCATGTGGTATATCTTTTTTAGGAAGGACAAAAAGAAGTATCATTTTTATTTGAAGACTAAAACATGATTGTTGTAAAAAAGATAAGGAAGAAAGTAATTTTAGTTAAAATATATGTTTTCATATTTTAGTAGCTCATGTGAAGACTGACATTTGTGTCTGGCCTGTTACGCTCATAGCTGAGCCCAGGAGAGGTTACTGACATTGAAGCGGAGGTGGGGTGGGTAGCGGGGCGGTAGTGGTCGTAGTGATGACCACAGTGGTGTGAACATGCCCTGACTGCTTGCCATATGCCAGCCCAGAGATACACACTTGACTTACATTGTCTCATTCAGTCCTCAGAATATCTCTGGTGAAGGTACCATTTTTTTTCAATTATGTAGATAAGATGGTAGATAATTTTTGAGATCATAAACTAGTATCTGAGCTGGAATTCAAACCTTACTGATTACAAAGCCCTGTGATTTTAAGTATCAATCTGTGCTGCCTCATAAAGGTGATGATGGCTGCTTTTAATACTATTTTTTGTTCCCTTTGTATTTGTGGGACCTATGCTAGATACTTACAAAAATTAGTGCATTTAAACATTACAACCCCCTTGAGATACATATTCTTTTTACATTACCTCTCTGGAACTGAGGTTCAGAGAGGGTAGATAAACTGCTTTAGGTCACATGGTGCCTAAGGCTCAAGTCTGTCTGACTCCAAACTCTAGGCCATTAGAAAATATGCTCAATTCTCTGAAGAGGAGCAAAGCACATAGATTTAAAAGACTTTGCTAAAATACAATGGAGAACTCTGCCATTAAAAGATAGCTTCAAAAAAGTCTCCACATTCCAAAAGAAATCACATTATTGAGGAAAGATACCTGTGATAGCTTATTCATCTCAGTAGAATCGGGAGTTGTAATTGAGTCAGTTGGCTTAATAGAACTTTAGCAAAGAATTAGAATTCAAAATAAGTGCTGTGCATTCTTGTGAGAAGAATTCGCTGTTTCTCTCCTAATAAGATTTCCGTGAAAGTGAAAGTTGCTTAGTCATGTCCAACTCTTTGTGACCCCATGAACTGTACAGTCCATGGAATTCTCCAGGCCAGACTACTGAAGTGAGTAGCTGTTCCCTTCTCCAGGGGATCTTCCCACAACCCAGTGATCGAACCCAGGTCTCCCTACATTGCAGGTGTTTCTTTACCAGCTGAACCACCAGGGAAGACCCAAGAATACTGGAGTGGGTAACCTCTCCCTTCTCCAGGGAATCTTCCTGACCCAGGAATCAAACCAGGATCTCCTCATTGCAGGCAGATTCTTTGCCAGCTGATTTGATGATCTGACCCTGGGCGTCAGTTCTTCACCCAGCTTCCACAGGGCTCCATCAACAATACTTCTCTTCCACCTGCATCCATTCTCCAGCTCCTCATTAGTTCCAAGGCTAAATCCAAGCTCTGTTGTGTGATAGACAAGCTGCTACATGAATTGGCCCATCTGCCTTTCAGCCTCATTTGGCACAGGGCGTCCAGGCAGTTTTGTCTTTCTGACATGCTCGCCTTGGCTGATGCTCCCTCACTCGGAGACTATCATTCCCTAAGTCCAGCCTTCTTTCTCTTTACTGACTCCTCATTCTTCAGTTCAGGTGCCTACCTGACTGTGCTCTGTTGGGTACCCTTTTCATTTCCCATGAAATCCCATCTGTGTATGCCATTGTACTTGAAAGGTTGCTCAGATATCTCAGGGAGGGTTGACTTCATGAAATTAACCTTGGTAACTATTCGAGAAATGGAGACGTGGAGAAGGGAAGCAAACTCACGTAACCCATTTAGGGACTTGAGCTCAGGAGCGTGCCGCGTGGTTGCAGGAATGTCCTTCCGTCTCCAGCCATGTATCAGGGTCTCCTTTGGCCTCCTCAGGGCTGTAGCGTACGGAGTGCAAGAGCTGGGCCTAGGCCTGCGTCACAGCCACTTAGGTCTGGGCACACTAAACTTCGGGGCTATGGGTTTATCTAGGAAGTAGGATGATACTAACACACCTATTGCACACAGATGTTAAAATCAGGTATGTGAAAAAAAAAAACACTGGAAACGGCAGTATGACTCAGATGAAGGTCATTATGTATTAAGGAGGAAATACCTGACAGATGAAAATTCAGGAAATTAATGGACATGTTATTTAATCAGGTTATATAGAATTCAAAGAAAGTACTAATTTTTATATTTTTAGCATACCTAAAAATTTTAACTTCTCCTAGCAACTGGTAGATACTGTAACTGCTTTTATAGAGTAAAGTTGTCTCACACTGAATCCTAAATGGTGTGTGGCCTCTTCAATACAGCTGATTTGCCATGTACCTGATGGCTAACATGAGGCTTTGTAGTACTCTGCATTTGTGTGAATATGGTTCTTTTTTAAAATTTTTATTTAACCATTTATTAATAACTTTGATTTTCTCTTCCTAGTGAACTTTACAACCAACCTGGTGAAATCATTAAAGTATCCTCTTAGGATTTTCCCTGGTACTGCAGTGATTCTCCAGTTTAATATAAAGATAATCCATTCTTCCAGAATTTTCTTTTCTTCTAGCCACATGCCATATACCTTTATTTCCAAGTGGTTTGAATTAGTTGCTGTTGCTATACTTTTCATTTTAAATTCCAACTTAATTGCATTATGGTCTCAGTTCAGTTTAGTTCAGTCGCTCAGTCGTGTCTGACTCTTTGCAACTCCATGAATCGCAGCACGCCAGGCCTCCCTGTCCATCACCAACTCCCGGAGTTCACTCAGACTCACGCCCATCGAGTCAGTGATGCCATCCAGCCATCTCATCCTCTGTCGTCCCCTCTGCCTCCAATCCCTCCCAGCATCAGAGTCTTTTCCAATGAGTCAGGTCTTCTAGCACAGCCTTTATGACTCACACTTTTTGCTGTGTTTTATAATTTCTTTGTAACCTAATACATGACTTAAAAACATTATTTTAGGATTATTTCTAAAGAATATACAGTCACCCCTCAGTATCCAGGGTGGCTGGTTCCAAGACCCTTCCCCCCCACCCCCGATACTAATGTCCACAGGTGCAGTACAGCTGGCCTTGCATCTGCCAGCTCTGCGAATACAGCTGGTTGAACCAACAGCTGGCTGAATCCACAGGTGTGGCGCCCATGCATGCAAGTACTGACTTTGCTTTCTCTGTTTGGTAACAAGTGCCATGTGTGATAGTCATCTGGCCAAATTATTTATAGGCTTAATTACGTTTGCCTTCATCTTTCACGACCTTGGAAATGTTAAATTATTCTACTATGGTTGTAGACACATATGTTGCTTCTATTTGGGGCAGGTTTTTATGTTTGGTCATTGCAGCTATATTGGTAAATGATCAGTATATCATTGTAGTGAATTACAGTTTTTCTCAACACAAAAAAAATACTTTGGTATGTTATTCAGTACTTTTCATCTTGGCTCTATTTTGTCTATTGTATGTCCATGCTTGCTTGATTTTTATTAGCATTGTCCCATTGTATCTGTGTTCCAACCAGTCTTTTTGTACTTTTCTTTGCTAAGTTTGATTTCATGCTTATCTAAGTGGCATATACCACTATGCAAGTTACTAAGGATATATTAGTGAATAAAAAGGTGTTAATTCCTTCCCTTGAGGTGCTTACATTCTAGTGGAAGATGGTGACAGGGAGACCTGAAGAATAAAGAATAACACATTTTGATAAGCCTCATGAAGAAAGCAATTGGGGATCTATTGGATATCAGGTTAAATAAGGTAAACAGTGATGTGTTGTCTTGTGCCTTACCGTTAGGTACAGGCAGAGCTCAGAGATACTGCAGGTTCAATTCCAGACCACCAGAGTAAAGCCAGTCACACAGAGTTTTTTTATTTCTCAGTACATATAACAGTTTTGTTTGCACTATACTGTGATCTATTAAGGGTAGCATTAGGTCTAAAAAACAATGTACATACCCTGATTAAAAATATTTTATTGCTGAAAAATATGTCATCTGAACCTTGCTTGAGTTGTAGTAGTAGTATCAAAGATCACTGACTACAGATCACCCTCCCAAATATAATAATGAAAAAGGAATATTGTGAGAACTACCAAAATGTGACAAAAACACAAAGTGAGCACATGCTGTTATAAAAATGACTGTAACAGAGCTCACTTCATGCAGGGTTACCACAAACTTGATTTGTTAAACACACAATATCTGCGAAGTGTGCTAAGGGGAGGAGTTTAAAGCTGACATCTTTTAACTTTTTCTGTTTATCATCATAATTTGCTATTCACTTTTGTTACCCCTTTCTTGTTTATTTAATAACACATAGAGGGTATTTTTCCTTCTACTAGCATTGAAATGATACATTCTATTTATAAATATATTGAAATGTATGATTTTTTGAGTCAGTGGCTAATCATTTCCCCCAAATGAAAAAGGGCCTAAACATTCACATTCTTCCCACCTGCTGCTACCTTGAGCACTGATTATTACCCTCATATATATATAACCCAAATAAGATCTTAGTTTCATATACTTAGTACTTTTGCATCATATATTTTAATTATTTGGACTAAATACTGCATTGTACTGGTCTCCTTGCTCATCAGTATTTGGGTTTGATTGGTTGGTTGTCTATATAAATGTCTGAGTGTGTGTGTATTCTGTTTTTATATCTACATTTTTTTTTCTCCTGGAATTCTATTTTTATTCTTTTCACTTTAAGCCAAAAGGACATAAAATTACAGACTGTTAGTGAGCTAATCATTTTAAATTTCTTCAACAAAAACTGCATAGTTCAGCAGTTGCACAGCATTAAATATATACATTTTTGCAAAACCCTGAAAGTTTTCCTTTTGTGTTGACCTCAAAGGCTAATGGAATCACCTACACTGGTCGGATTCAGAGTTTCTTTNGGCGCCGAGGGCCTTCCTGAGGAGCGGCCCTCCCGCGCACTCTGCCCAGTGGCTCCAGCCAGCGGGGCCCGTCGCCTCAGGCCGAGTCCCCAACTGCCGAGCCGGGGCGCCCGGAGCGGCGCGGCCAGGCTGCCACCACTGCCGCAGGGGCGCCTATATCTACATTTTTTTAGATCCTTTTTTCCATTTGCTGAAACACATCATCAAGCAATTCTTTTAGATTCTTATGAGCAGAAATTTCAGATTATATTGTGATAATATGGAACATCTATATATTTTGAAATTATAGTACAGTGATTCATTTTCAGGACAGAGTTCCTCATGTTGGTAATCATTGACTTCATAAAAGACTTACAGAGGAGAATATTTTAAAAATAGGGATATATTTTAATGTTGGTTGCTATTTAGTATTTGGAAGAAAGGAGCAAAATAATTGTCACTGATAAATTAATTGAACAAAGAGCATTGCTCAAAGGAGTAGGATATTGACTTCACCATAGATTCCTGTTGATTTGATACAAATTATCTGATTACACAGACAATAATTGGAAGGTACTCTTGACAATTCCCTAGAATTCACAATTTCAAAGATCCCGTGGCATAGTTTGTTACCTATTTTTCCCCCCCTTAAAAAAAAATCATATGTTTAGATGCATTGTGATGAAATTAGCCCTCCTCACAGGTTACCTAGTTTTTATCTGTCCTTCTGGCCCATCTGACCTTGTCACATTTGGCATTGTGGCCACTGTGCCCACATAATCCAGAATGCTCATGCCAGCTGCAAAATTTACTAGTCTGAATTGCCTCAAGTTCCTTTTCAAAGTTTTTGAATCAGGTTTTTTTTCCCCCTCCATAAAATAATTTTACCAAGTGAATTTCTTTTCTAAAATGATATGAAAATGCTACAGTTGGTAAAGAATTTCTTCATTTTTAAAATGCAAAATTCCTTCTGGTGTAACCACATTTTAGCCATATTTAGAGGGAACACTGCACAGAGTGATGTTCAAGACAATGCTAATAATAGTCACTGCTAAGTAAGCCACATAAGAAACAATAGCCTTTGTGTATGTATTTTTTAGCAATTTGTGCAATACAGAGATGCCTTATTTTCATATTAGTAATGCCTAAAATTATGAAAAGAATCACTTTCAAGTGTAGTTTTATTACTCACGTAGACAGTACATGATTGTTTCTGTCTAAAATGATAAAATTGCTTTAGTTACTAACAGAGAGCAGTTTAGGAATTTTTATTTAATCAATTGTAAAGAAATGTTCTTGGGTAAGAATTGATGAGACTGGTTTCCATTGTTATGTTTGGACAAAAGATTGAGACTTTTTTTAACCATCAATGTATATTAAAAGTATGTCACCTAATAAATGCACTTGGTCTTAGATACACATAACACTTTCCCAAAAATAAATATAGTTACTAATGGTCAGAGGCATACTCAGTTGTCCAGAACAGCTTAAATCAATATGCACTTTAACAATATTGATTGCAAAAATAACTTCAATGCCAAAATGGTCAAGTATTATTAGTGAATTTAATTTATTTGCTATAACATAGCAATTTTTCTATTTAAAGCAATAAATTACATGTTCATCACCAGCAAATTTTCTCCTTCTTTTAGTTAAAGTGATCCTGCTAGATCAGATTTCCATAACATTAATTGAGTAATTACAGTGTTCAAAACCAACAGTTGCTTTTTAAAAGAAAGTTAAGAAAGCTTTAAAGGAACTACAGTTAAGAATACACGTTTACTGAATATGAGAATCTTAAAAAGTCTACATAGACCTCAAAAAGAAGTAACATCTCTGGCTAGCTAGAACAGTTTGGACGGCAGCATAGTTAGTTATTTTTAAGTCCCTTCTAGGTATTTCCATTGTATGTTATTTTTGAGTTTCTGATAGTACTTCCTGCCTGCTGGAAAGGAGTTGCCTACAATTCATATGAATGGATACAGTTTAAACAGGATAGATTTTAAGTCTCCAATCATCTCTTTTAATCGAGTGTTCTGAATTCTTAAATACTTCTAATGAGAAATAGGTAGGATTTTAGTAGACTTTGGTGAGGGAAGAATTTTTATTGACGCAGCCCACACAACTCAATGAATGTGAATCTGAGCCAACTCCGAGAGAGAGTGGTGGGCAGGGAAGCCTGGTGAGCTGCATCAGTTGGACAATATGAAAATCAAAGCATGGAGAAAACAAATCTCTTGGTTTCAGCTGAGGTTTTGGTTTCATGTAGTCAGAGAGCCACTCGAACTGCACGATTTAGAGAACCCCACATCCCACTTCAGGGATCTAATGCTTGTCGATCTGATGGAATACTCATAGAAATAAAGCGCACAATAAATATAATGGCCTTGACTCGTCCTGAAACCACCCACCACCCAGATCTCTGGAAAACTGATCGAAGCTGCTGTGCCTAAGCCTATGATTTAGCTGGTTTATGATTCCAGTGGGAAACGGGGCTATCCTATAGTTTACAAAGATTCAGCAAGCATTTCGCTCGGCATACTTTACTAGAAGATCTGTTCACACTCAAAGAAGCATAAGCAGGGATCATCGAGCTGGATTGAAATGATTTTGTAGAGTGACTTTGTACCAGCATCTTTTAATTATTAATAAACCTCATCTATCTGTCGTTGGGGAGGACTGGTTTACGTAGTTACCTCTAGAAGGTGCTTAACTTAGCCACAAAAGACTGCAATAGTGTATGCCAGTTGTTCGCTTAGGTAAGGGATAAGATCAGAGCAGAGGCTATATGGATAAATCTGTGGGGGCTGAAGCTCACTCAGGTGAGAATTGAAGATGGCAATGGTGTTCCTTAATGTTTCTTAAAATAATCCTCATTTTGTGCTTTTGAATAGCGAGGACTGTTTTAAACTTTGAAGAGGCAACTTCAGAATGTACTTCTATAGCCAGTAATGGGTTAAAAGAAAGTAGTAGTCCTCTATTAATAATTTTCACATATATTAGCTTTCTTAGTTACAATTTACATAGTCACTTTTACAGTCTTTTTCCTTTTCACATGTTTTATTTAATATGTCGCAGGTGATTTTGAACATATGTTCTTTGATTTTTGGGGGGGCTACTTTCTAAGGTTTTTTTTTTTTAATTAAACTTTATATTTTGTGTTGGAGTATAGCCGATTACCAGTGTTTTGATAGTTTCAGGTGGACAGCAAAGAGACTCAGCCATACATAATACATGTATCCTTTCTACATTTTGTGTTTTTGATTGGCCTCACAGAAGCTTTTAGGACAGAGTCTATAATAATTTAATCTAGTCATCCTTCCAATGTAAAATGAAATCCATTTTATAGATTATCTGACATAAATTATTTTGAAAACTTCTTGAGCTTACTGCTCAAGAGCCATTCCACTGTTGGACACACCTATTCCTAGCCTGTTTGCTGGGAATTTAACCTGAAATTTAACTCCCCATAAAATGGTTCCCTTTATTTTACTTGTTNTTCCAATGTAAAATGAAATCCATTTTATAGATTATCTGACATAAATTATTTTGAAAACTTCTTGAGCTTACTGCTCAAGAGCCATTCCACTGTTGGACACACCTATTCCTAGCCTGTTTGCTGGGAATTTAACCTGAAATTTAACTCCCCATAAAATGGTTCCCTTTATTTTACTTGTTTTTTTCTGGTACAGACAGAATAAAGCTACTCAGAGTGGGGTTCCATGAACTGTTTACCTGTTGCCAGTGAATTAAGTAGAGAAACTGACAATATATTTAGACATTTTGATAGCAATTTTTCATTGCCATGATATTGTTATTATATTTTATAGCTGTGCATGAATGGAAAGAAAATTTTTCCTTTATGACAGATAGTTTGCGAAGCATTGGCATGGGACATGTCTCTTCTTTTACACCACGATGTCTCAAAATATTTGCAGACTGCCAAGATGTTTCCCTTTGATATTCTCCAGGCTGAGTATCTCTGGTTCCTTCAATTTGCTGCCTGATTTTCAGATACTTCGGATGTTTGTTTCTGATGCCTTCTTATCTGGCTGTCAGAGAAGGCAATGGCACCCCACTCCAATACTCTTGCCTGGAAAATCCCATGGACAGAGAAGCCTGGTAGGCTGCAGTCCATGGGGTCGGACACGACTGAGCGACTTCACTTTCTATCTGTCCAACCTCAGCTTCTTTTATTACATTTTGTTTAGTTATATAAAACCACTTCTTTTCATTTTGCATTCTATTATGCCTCCTTGATCATATTAAGAGTAAAATAAATATATGTGTGTGTACAATACATGTACAATATATATAACATGTTACGCATGTACGTTGAATGCCACCATGTCCGAAGACAGGTCACAACTTTCCACATGTCACCATCTCCCCCATTACTACCATCCGTCCCTTGGATGATTGAAATTGCGTCTCCAAAATGATCTGCATCCCCTTCTCCGTCTTCACTGTTAATATTTTGTTTTGTCTTTTTTTCTATTTCTTGCGCATGTTCCTTGCATTCCTGCCTCTGGGTATTTTTCCATGTTATTCTCTTTGTTATTCCCTTGAATGCAGCTCTCTGCCTGTCTTATCACATCTAGCTACTTCTAGCCTGTCACATCATTGCTCCCATAACAGTGTCACATTCTCAGAGAGGGCTGGCAGTCGTCTGAAGCAGAATTCCTCTCTACCCCATCAAATTCATAGAACTTATCTGAAGGTGTCATTCTTCATGGTAACAGTTTATCGTCTGCTTCACCCTCTGAATATCATCCCCGTTTGTCTGTCTTGGTCTCTAGTGCCCTTTTGGTGGGTTGCAAAGGTTTACATGTTAATGGAATTATCTACTTCTTAAAGCCTGATGACATTTACCTATAAAAGGATCTAGACCTGTTGTTTCATTGAAAGGTTTTTGCTTTATTTTAAAGCAGCAGCTCCAATTTTTTTTATGGTTATGCATTTTTAAATGAATTCTTATATCAACTTGGATCAAGTCCATTTTCCAGGTAAAATCAGTCATTTAATAGAGATTTTAACTTCTGTGCCACAAAATTTATCCTAACATTCTCTAATAAATTGTAATATTCTTCAGTTATTGTGTTATATGTACTTTCTTATACTTAATTTTAGATATTTGTTTACATGTACCATATAATACAAGTTTGGGTTCTGGAATCAAGAGGCCATGTGTTCCAAACCTGATGCGGGCACTTAGTAATGGGGTGAACTTAAACAAGTTAGTTAAATTCTCTGAGACTCAGTTTCCTTATAATTTGAGTATTGCTAGAGTATTTATCAAGCTTCCTAGGTGGCTCAGTGGTAAAGAATCTGCCTTCCAGTGCAGGAGACACAGGAGATATGAGTTTGATCCCTGGGTCAGGAAGATCCCCTAGAGAAGGAAATGGCAACCCTCTCCATTATTCTTGTTTGGAGAATCCCACAGACAGAGGCATCTGTCAGACTGCAGTCCACGGCATCACAAAGAGTCAGACAAGACTGAGCAACTCAGCATGCAGGTAGGGCATTTGTTATAAAAGTTTATTGTGAGGATTAATTGATATAATACAAATTGAAGTGCTTACCTCAGTGCCTGGTACATGGTAAATTCTCCATAACAGCAGGCTGTTATATTGTTACTGCTCTTCCTAGTAGAAGTGATATTGCTAATTATATTTCTTATTAGACTGTGTGATCATTTGTTACTATTGTACACACCTTAAAAAAAATGTGAATCTTGAGAGTTTGTTTGGACGTTCTAGCAGGGGAGCAGAGCTAGTCCTATACCCTTGACCGAAGACCTGTCCTCCTTTATTGGGAATGGTCGTCCTCTTGAAGCAAGTGCGTAACCTCAGGAGGGACGCACATGGCGTTTGAGGGAAGAAGGGGAGGCCTGCCTAGCCAGCCAGATCAGCGGAATCCACCCTGGCGATCAGTGGGGTGACAGGTGTCACAACCAGACCGCCCTCATGAGGTCTGACAGAAAACAACAAAATTCTGAAAAGCAGTTATCTTTCAATTAAAAAGTAAATTTAAAATAAATAAATGTGGGAGAGGGAGAGGGTGGGATGATTTGGGAGCGTGGCATTGTAACATGTATGATATCATAAGTGAAACGAATCGCCGGTCTAGGTTCGATGCAGGATGCAGGATGCTTGGGACTGATGCGCGGGGATGATCCAGGGAGATGGTGTGGGGTGGGGGTGGGGTCGGGATTGGGAGCTCATGTACACTCGTGGTTGATTCATGTCAATGTATAGCAAAACGAATACAGTATTGTAAAGCAAAATGAACTAAAAAATAAAAGTTTAAATTAAAAAAAATAAATAATATGAATCTGTAGTATATATATATTGGTTATCAGTCATTAATCATTAATTTCTACTTTGCCTTCATTAAGTTTTTCTTCTTTCATGAATTGCCTTTTTTTTTTTTTAAACTGTATTGTAAAGTTTCATTCTGAGAAGTAAAATTTATTTTCGGAGAGTTTGAGAGGCAGTGCAGAATAGTAGTTAAACTGAAAGTTTTGACAGATGACTTCTTGAATTTCAGTGCTGGTTTTCACTTCTAATTAGCTGAACAAGTCATGTATCTTTTTAAAGCTCCAGCTGTAACATGCAGACAATCTAAATACTTCAAAGGGGTGTTTGGCAGCATTAAATTAGCAAAAACACGTAAAATGCCCAAGGCAGAATTTGTTCTCTTTAGTTAATCTTACATACTGTATTTTGGTTATTATTTATATTTTTATTAATTTCAACTTCTGTTGTGTTCTGATTAGATCATGTGGTCTGTGTGTTTTAGTGTTTACTGTATATATTGAATCATCTATATATGATCACCTTTTGTGAATATTTGATTGACAGTTAAATGTTTTATTTTCTATAAGGCTTGATGTTTTAGTACTATTAAAACAGTCACCGTCTTCTCTGTAGCTTGCTTTCTTTGGGGCCCTTTGGCACTTGGTCCTGTAGTCCACCACTCTATTTTCTGGCCTTCCACAGTCCCTCCATCATGCTGCTCATTCACGGTTCACTTGGAAGTGTATTTGAGTGAAGTTTTGAGCTGTGTACGTTTTTGGGTTGCTGTATTGGCATTGCTTTAAAAAAAGACTGTCCATATGCCTATGGTTTGCTTACAGCTATACATTGTAGGTGAAACTTTTCTTTATAGTTAGCGTGTTTGATGACCAAACATAGAACAGAAACGGGAGAGACATTCCTTGACTAATTCCCCGGAGGTGCCTGTCAGTTGTAAAGGTTTATCCATGAACACTTAGTAGTGAGTGTTCTTTCTATATCAAGCATTAGACTAGTGATTCTTACCCATTACCTCACTTGTCTTGTCATCATCCCCGTTTTACAGATACTAAGGCTGAGGCTTAACGCGAATAAATAACTTATCCCAGAGTAAACAGTTGTATGTATCAGATGGGAAGTAGAAAGCAGGTCTGTTTAATTCTGGTCTCACGCCCCTGATGTGTGTACCAGACAGTCCACAGAGAGGCTGTTGACAGAAGGGGTGAGAGGTGAGGTGATCCTGTTTGGCTCGCTCTCCTTGCTGGAGAGTTCTGCTCCCACTGCTGCCGGTCCTCCCTCTGTCAGCCTGGAAGCCCGTCTGCAGTGTCTACCACACGTGCTTTGTTTGGTTCCAATTTATTCTTTCACAAATATTTCTGGGATAGTTTGTGAGTGCCAGGGATTCTCAGGACTAGACATCACCTGTAATCATATGTATCTTTTGTTTTCCTTTAAAGTGATGTCTCTAAAATAGAACTTGATCATGTTTCATACTTTTCAGAATCTTTCAGTACCCTTCAAAGTTTCCAAGGAATCCAGCAGCGGTTTCAACGCTGGCTGCATATTAAATCACTGTGAAGTTTTTTTTTTTTTTTTAAAGGCCCTACTCCAGACATTGATATTTTGTGCTTTTGGCGATTAGGCTTCATGCCCTCTATGAACAGAGAATCAATACAGATACTTGAAAGGAAGATCTTGGGCATGTTAAGTCATTATACACCAACAATAATATATTAATACTTGTAAATAAAATAAGTCTTCCATGCCAGAAAAGATATATGGAACCTTTATTTTAATTTTGCAAAATCAAACAAGCTATTAAAGACAAACTCTAGAGCATTATGCAGTGCCTCCTAAATTGATGCTGGGTGCATCTGTGGGCATTTTCTAAAAGCTCCAGGTGATGCAAAAGCGTGGTTTAGGTTGAGAACCTCTGGCTTAAAGGATGAATTCAATATGCTTCATATGCAAAGCCCTCCATGATCATACTAAGCCTTACCTCACCCCACACTAACTCTCACTTCACACTCCACCTCTGCTTTCTCCCTGGGTTCTAGTGAAGGTGGGAAATCAGGAGATTCTCATCCATTAAGCTGTGTTTGCACAGAATGTGTCACATATATTAAATAACCCTCCCCCAGTTACTCCTCCAGCTTCTCCAGGCACACACATATACAATCCTATATCCCCTAATATCTGGATCACTTCCTTAATTCTTCCTGCTTCAGCCCAGTTATCCACTTAGCTTAGCTCAGGATATAGAATATATATTAGTTTGCTTTGTTTTGCCTGGTGTATGTTCAGACTGATGTTAGGTGCTTTTGTCAGTGAGACTACAGCATCTCTGTAAACAAATCATCAGCACAAATACTTAAAAATAAAGGAAAAAATGTATTCCTCCACATCCCCAGTAGTCCTCAAGGGTAGTTGGCCTTCCACCCTGGGAACCAAGCACAGAGTCTGCTACATAGTCGATATGGAAAAAGATTGGAAGGAAGGTCAGGGAGGATGGAGGCAGGAACGCAGAGTAATCCCCCAGGAGAAGGTTTGCAGTGGGGTCTGAGTGATGGGCAGTGACATCGCGGAGGAAGAGACTTGGAAGAAGGAAAAGGCGGGGAATGATGACAAAAGAGGAATATGATCCAAAAGACTGGAAACTAGCATTTCCCCATTCACTGTCTCACTGCTCTTACTCTATGAACAAGACATTCAAAATGAAGGTATCGGAAGCATTGGCTGAAATAAATTATTCCTATGTATTTACTGCAGAACCTGTCAGGTCCTTTACTATGAATATTTCTGAACTTATTGACCATGAAATCTTTTTATGAAACATCTTTTCGTCAAACAGTTTGGGAAATACCACTCTGACAGGTTCTGTGGCCGGTGAGTTTCAGAAGCCGAGGTACATGTGTAGGAAAAAAGTTAAAGAGAAAAGTGCGACTAGCAGGAGAGATAAGCAATTGATAAGTAGAGCTGGTTACAGGTCTTATACTGATTTCATTAATTATACAAGTAAATACAGTAGTTCTAAATTTTTAGGTTGTATAAGAAAGCTCAGAATATAGAATATATATTCGTTTGCTTTTTTTTCCCTGGTGTATATTCAGACTGATGTTATGTGCTTTTGTCAATAAGGCTACAGCATCTCTGAACAAATCAGCAGTACATATACTTAAAGGAAAAAATGTGGCTATTTTAAGCCGTTATACACGAGCAGTAATATACATGTAAATAAAATCTTCCATGCACATATGTATATATATTTAAAACCATAGTTTTTTTACCTTGAAGCATTAAGAAAGCAAGCCTTATTAAAAGCACAGTCTAGAGCACACTCCTCGCCATGCCCCCTTGTTTCTCCTAAAGAATTGCTCTGTGACTTCTGTTTGAAAGTAGAAAAAATACAGATGTTGAAGGTAATGAGAAAGAAACGAAGATAAGAGCCTACCTCTTGACCTCTTGTCTCCGGTCTTTGAGGTCAGAAGACAGAAAAACGGGACCAAACAAACTCTCCAGAGAATGAATATAAGACTGGAAAAGCATCTTGGCTGTACATGGAGTAGGCAGTCACAGGGCAGATTCTGTGGTCACCCCTGATCCCCAGCAGAAGTCCCGAGATGAAGCGCAGCATGCCCGCTTCCCTTGCCCCGCTGGGGTGGAAAGGCAGGGATTTGCCACTGAAGAGCAGCCCTGTGTTTAGTGCACCGTGTCCTTGTTTGGGGTCTGCTCCCCTTGCTGTGCCTTAGGCCGAGGAGGTCCTCAGAGAAGTCACTCACTCATTCAGCATTTATATACTGAATGGTGACTCTGTGCCAGAGACCAGCGTACATGGTGGAAATACGCAGTGAGCCAAACAAAGTGCCTCCTGGACCTTACATGCTGGTGGAAGAAACCAGAAAAAGGAAAAAAAAAAAAGATACATATAGATAATGTCAAGTAATAAGTTCTATGAATAGAAGTAAGTCACAGTGAGGAGATGGCCACGGCTTTAGGAAGGGTGGACCTCTCCGTAGATGTGACATTTGAACACCAGCCAGGGAGGGAATGGTCTCTGAATACTTGGTGACGAGAGGATCACGGAGGAGGGCAGCAAGCATAAGAGGTCATGTGGCTGCAGACGCTGGGGTGAGGATTTGGTGAGTCCGCGCGTGGCTGATCACATGGTTGGACGTGGGTACGCAGCATATGCTTGTTGAACCGGGAGATATGGCTGGGTGGAGCGCCCACCCACTCTCCCCGCGCTGGGCACTCTGTCGGATCAGGGCTCCAGAGGTCAGGCTGGACAGTGTGATGCTTCTGAGACTTCAGAGGGTGAGCCCACCATCTGCTGGAGAGCAAGTGGGCAGGACTGCAGTGTGTGCCAGACTTCAGGCAGAATAGCAGCTGGGAAGGGGGGCGGCAGAAAGGACACGGGCCAAGTGGTTCCCTCCAAAGGTAAGCATTTTAATGATGCATGTTAACCCACGTTTAGAATGCCAATGGGAGTGAACAAAAGAGCCACCAACTACGTGTAGAGTGAGCTCTGCTGAATATCGCTTTACTTCATAAAGCAATATGTCCCAACTGTAAAGTTAAATGGATATAGCCTTGATAGGACTTTCTTTAATTTCAGAACCCTTTTTTTTGTTGTTGTTTAGCACTAACAGAGAGGTTCAGGGAGAGATTTAGGAGAAAACAGCTAATTACATGCCATCCAGGCTATCTAGGAACCTGAATGTTACACAGCCAGCCAAACTATAATTATACTCTGAGAGAAGTTATGATATGCTAATTTTCATCAGGTAGTTGCATTATTAAAAGTTCTTTTTTTACAACAGAGGAGTGTAGTTTCTAAAACGTGTCCTAAATTTGTAGTGAATATCTGTTTAGCATAATGCTTTCTGATAGTAAATTATTAAAACTAGTTCTTCCTTTTCAATTAACTACCGCAATACCATTGCTTTAGATAAGGTTTCAAACTGTAGGTTTCCTTTGAAGGAGATCCCATCAGTTAATTTATCATTTTTGGCAAATGCTTATGAATCGTGTTTAAAGACTTCTATAGCAAGAATAATACATCTCCCACACATATTTTCATGTTTGTAGACTTAGTGCCGTGAGTTGGATTTCTTAATGTTCAGATAGAGTCTTACCTTATTTTTGATCACCATAGAATTTTACAGTTGAAGATGGTTAAAGTACTTATGTACTTCACTGCCAGTCTCTTTAACAAATGAAGAGACAAGACTCAGGGGAGAGTGAGGACTTTTCCAGAGCAAGTGACAAAGCCAGGACTAGAATTGGAAGCTTTTGACATCCAGTGCACTATTGTCCTGTTTAGAAAAGGAAGGGAAAACACACACACACACACACACACACACACACACACACGAGAGAACTGTAAGTCCGTTAAAAAAAGAAACTTGTGAAATTATAATCATGCTGTAGGCTATTCATTTTAAATCCAGTTTAATTTTGTAGATTTAGATACACATGGTACACTATAACATAAAAAGTTCCGTCCAGGAGAAATGTTTCTTTAGAGAAGCAAAATTGTCTTTTATGAGCCCTGAAGAAAGCAGGGAGGTACCTGTTTTGTTTGTTTCCTATAAATGCTCGTGACTGCAGGGTAGGGGTTCAGCTTGTCCAGGTTGTACGTGGACCCAGTCACTCAGCCCAGTTCTTAATGGAGGGCTCTGCTCCTTCCTTCCCAAAGGTGGCCCCTCCAGAGTCTCTCTTCCCCTGCTGGTCCCATCATGGGAAACCCCTCATCTCCTGAGTTGATCTGCACAGCATTCTATTTGTTTTCCACTTTTCCCCCTTCTTTTTGCCATGAAGTGATGGGACTGGATGCCATGATCTTCGTTTTTTGAAATGTTGAGTTTTAAGCTTTTCCACTCCTCTCTTTCACCCTCATCAAGAGGATCTTTAGTTCCTCCTCAATTTCTGCCATTAGAATGGTATCATTTGCGTATCTGAGGCTATTGATTTTTCTCCTGAGAATCTTGATTCCACCTTGCTATTCATCCAGCCTGGCATTTCACATGATGTACTCTTCATAGAAGTTAAATAAGCAGGGTGACAATATACAGTCTTGACATACACCTTTCCCAATTTTGAACCAGTCAGTTGCTCCATGTAAGCTTCTTGACCTGCCTGCAAGTTTCTCAGGAGACAGCTAAGGTGATCTTTATTCCCATATCTTAAGTATTTTCCATAGTTGTGATCCACACAGTCAAAGGCTTTAGCATAGTCAAGTGAAGCAGAAGTAGATGATTTTGTGGAATTCCCTTGCTTTCTCTATGATCTTGCAAATGTTGGCAATTTGATGTCTGGTTCCTCTGCCTTTTCTAAATCCAGCTTTTACATCTGGAAGTTCTCAGTTCATGTGCTGCTAAAGTCTAGCTTGAAGGATTTTGAGCAAAACCTTGCTAGCATTCAAAATGAGTGCAATTATTTGGTAATTTGTACATTCTTTGGCACTGCCCTTCTTTGAGTTTGGAATGAAAACTAACCTTTTCCAGTTCTGTGGCCACCTCTGTTTTTCCAAATTTCCTGGAATATTGACTGCAGCACTCTAACAGCATCATCTTTTAGGATTTGAAATAGCTTAGCTGAAATTCCATCACCTCCAATAGCTTTGTTTGTAGTGACACTTCCTAAGACCCACTTGACTTCACACTCCAGGATGTCTGGCTGTAGGTGAGTGACAACACCATCATGGTTATATGGGTCATTAAGACCTTTTTTGTGTAGTTCTTCTGTGTATTCTTGCCACCTCTTTTTAATCTCTTCTGGTTCTGTTAGTTCCTTACCTTTTGTGTCCTTTATCATGCCCCATCATTGCATGAAACCTTCCCTTGGTATCTCTTAATATTCTTGGGAGATCTCTAGTCTTTCCCACTATATAATCACATTATATAACTCTGAAATTGTGAAACAAGCCTTGAAAAGGGTCTGCAGACTGAACAAGAGAGTAATTTTAGCCATTGTCCATGTCTTTTAGTAGGTCAGAAATTCAGTCTGGTAGTGGAGTTTCTATAAGCACTGAGTTAATACTGATTCATATTGTTTTATACCAAATAAATGTCTTAATACTGTACTGTGGCAACAGAATTTAACAGATCTTAAGACTGTGCAAAGAATTTTTTTTAAGTTGGAAAAAAAAATTTTATTTTATTTTTTAATTTACTTTACAATATTGTATTGATTTTGCCATACATCGACAGGAATCTGCCACAGATGTACATGTTTTCCCCATCTTAAACCCTGCTTCCACCTCCCTCCCCATCCTATCCCTCTGGGTCATCCCAGTGCACCAGCCCCAAGCATCCTGTATCATGCATCGAACCTGGACTGGTGATTCATTTCTTCATTTCACGTATGATAATATACATGTTTCAGTGCCATTCTCCCAAATCATCCCACCTTCTCCCTCTCCCACNGCACAAGAGATGCATATGTCATATAATCGGGGCACTTTTCAGAAGTTCCCAAACCACAGTATTCAAGAGATAATTGAAAAATGAGTAATCCTCAGTTTTTGACAATCTGTAATCCAGAGGGATTAGGTAATTTCTCTACTTCAGATCTTTTTTTCTGAAATGTGATGATAACGATTGTGGTCACACCGTGAGCTCCTGGAGTTTAGGACAGAAAAGAACACAGACTCCAGAGCCATAGAGACCTGGAGAAAGTCATAGCTATCTGACGGCCAAGGTCAGCTTCACTGTTTCTTGATCTATAAAATAGATCTCCTACCTAACCCATTGTGGTTTAAATAAAAATTTGTATGTCAGGTCTCTAGCCTGACAGTGAACCTGCCTTCTTCTGAATATGACCTCTCCAGTAGTAGCAACCCCATATTGTTGCTGCCAGGACAATCTGTTTATTGATCAGTTAAAGCAATTAAAAATATAAATCATCTTGACTTAGCAAAATATGAGGCAACAGACCATAACAGTTTCACTGACAAACTGTCTCAGTCGATGCTTCTAAAATTAGAGAAATAGTAGAAAATAAATTGACCTAGAGGGATTCTCCAGGCAAGAATACTGGAGTGGGTTACCATTTCCTTCTCCAGGGGATATTCCCGACTCAGGGATCAAACCCGGGTCTCCTGTGTTGGAGGCAGACGCTTTAACCTCTGAGCCACCAGGGAAGCCCCCAGAGAGAGGAAAAGAAGAGAAAGAGGAGAAAGAAAAGGAACGGCACAGTGAAATTTTCAAATGTCAGGCTCATGTTAGGCTCCACTAGTACAAGGGTTCTGTTAGTCTTTTGTAGAGTGAATACCACTTACGAAGCAGCCACAGATTTAAGGCTTAGGATAGAAGGTGGAGCATTTATTAAACATTAAGAAAAAGTGGAGTTTTAAAGTGCATTCTGATGGAAATCCTAGAAATACCCACTTTGAATTTAACTGCTTAACAAGTAATTATATATACATATATAGCTCTTAATGTTACTACCTACAACAGAAGATAATTCCCTGTTCTTCCAAGTTGTGTTGATAAGATCCAGTTCACCCATGGCACTGCTCAGATTTCCGTGGCCAAATATTTCAGAAGATGATCTTTTGACAGCTGAAATGGCAGCATTCAAAAGGAAGAGGAATCATGCCATTTTCCCTGAGTGTCATCCAATTGATGGCTGATGAGGGAAGATTTCCTCACACACTGAGATCTGTCAGCCTTTTTAATTCACATACATACTCAAGTAGATGGCTCATAGGTTGGACTTGAATAACCATCTTAAATATTGATTATCAGAAATGTCAAATCTAGCCACTTGAAAAGTGAGTGTTTTGAAATATCAGTTTCCGTGACTGAGGGACAGATTGACTCAATCTGTCCCCTGGCTGGTTTTGATTTGGAGGGAAAAAGTGATGCTTCAGAAACTGAGGAGTCAGTTCCCTTTTCTGGAAAGCTCGCTGGGTAAGGAGCACTGGAAGAGGCACTGGAGTGTGACCATGGTTTTCCCTTCTCTCAGAGGTCTCTTATTCCTATTGAAACACAACTGAAAACAAGGAGATTTAAGTGAGAATCAGAAAAAGATAATGCATGATATGAGTTTTTTGAAAACTGCATTGCTGTTGCTATTTTCCACAGTGAAACAGAGGCGGTGTGAAATCAGAATATGTTGAACCTGATGAAAGTAAGTGGAAAGAGAGTATTTAATGATGTTCTATCTTTAATAATTAAAATTTAATATAGCAAATTAGCAATAAAATGCAGCAAGCAAGCAATTTTTTTTTGCTGTGACCATTTTTGAAAGACTTCTTTGTACCAAGCCCTGAAGGTCACTGGGGCAGTAGTGTTTGTACCACTCAGTGGGAAAGAGGTGATCCAATTGGCTTCTGCCTGTGTTTTGTCATTTATAATTCTCTCTCTCCCCAGCCCCGCAAAACATATACATACTTCTGGAATAAATAAATAGCACCCTGGTCTGAAAGCCTGACTACTTGTAGCTGACAAATAAAAAAGAATTAATTACTAAGTACCAAAACTAAGTACCATTGATCATCAGTCTTCCAAACTTGAAGTGTTCAACAGTAAATAATCTGCTCAGGACTTTTTCTAATGAAATTGTAAATGATATGAAATAAATTTTTAGCTAAAGTTCACAATTAATAGGTCGAAGTCGAGTATATAAGTCTTCAGAAAAGATAAGCATTATAATGCATTTTTAAGAGACATGGTGAAATCTTTAGATGTGTTTAGTCACTTAGTCATGTCCAACTCTTTGCAACCCCATGGACTGTATCCTGCCAGAGTCCTCTGTCCACGGGGATTCTACAGACAAGAATAGTGGAGCGGGTTGCCATGCTCTCCTCCAGGGGATCTTCCCAACCCAGGGATCGAACCCAGGTCTCCTGCATTGCAGGTGGATTCTTTACCATCTGAGCCACCAGGGAAGCCCGAAATCTTTAGATAGCAATCTTTAAAAGTTGTGGGACTTCTCCAGCTATAATGTGGTTAAGACTAGGCAGGGCATGTGAGTTTGATCGCTGGTCAGAGAGCTAAGATCGCATAAAACTTGCAGTCAACAAACAAAATATAAAACAGAAACAATATT
Source organism: Neotragus moschatus (assembly GCA_006410615.1). NCBI lineage: Eukaryota > Metazoa > Chordata > Mammalia > Artiodactyla > Bovidae > Neotragus > Neotragus moschatus. The sequence continues at coordinate 304,224 of SJYA01001341.1, forward strand.
GTAATAAATTGTAAAAGAAACTTTAAAAATAGTCTACAATTTAAAAAAACTTAGAAAATGTTGCAGTTGATGGTTGACCGTTAGCTAGCCAAGTCATAAATACCCACTTTATAATGGATGATTTGATTTCAAATGACCTACAGATATTTGTTCAGAGGTTTGTTGTTTTGTTCTGTTTCATATTGTTTTTAATCAAGTGAACCATTAAAGTAAATTTTATTTTCTGATATAAAGATACATATAGTATTACATCGAACCATATAAAGTTTCTGGTTTGTGAGTCACAACAGTCAAATACAGAAAATTTGATATGGTTTAACCTAATACAACAGGGGTCTAGGTCTAGGTGTGGACTTCCTAAAACTTAGGTTATACTCCAGTGTTTTGTGTAAAAACGTGTATAATGTGATAATATATAGACACTTAAGGTGGAAGACATTTGAAGCCTCATGAGCATCTTAAAGTCACTGACCCAAGTATCTGTTCTACAAGTGTCAACACTTAAAAACAATCAGAATCCAAATTTATTCAGTGATACTGAGAGTAGAATTGTTCAAGAGACTGGAAATTCCTTTGGTATGGCAAAGCTATGATGTCTCTCTAAACCTAAGTAACCTGGTAAAACAAATGAACCAAAATGAATAAGGAAACACAAAATATGTTCTTTTGAATTTAAGATAAAAATGGGTATATGGCATTTCCTCATATAAATATTTTATACAAAATGTAATGTCATTTTGTATTTATGGGCTATAAAAGTTTTCAGAGAGTCAGTACAAACTGTCTACTTTTGTGTCTCTAAAACTGAGTCAAGCATTTATTAGAATTAGAAAATGAACACATGAAAGGTAAATGGAATTATAAGACATTGGAATTAACTTGCATTTTATGTAGAAAATGCCAGGCACATTAACAAGTTAAAACACCAAATCACAAGGCTTAAATTCAACCAAACTAGAAATTAATTATGTGTTTTATTCCCTCTTTAAATCGAGCATTTAGGTATTCTCTGAAGCTGTACAAAAGGCTGAATTTAGAACACATAGAGCACACAAACTTACATCTTTGATTTCACAGCCATCATATAGCAAGTAGCACCCTTGTCTCATATAAAGGTTGGGAAGTCCTTGTCTCCATTCTGCAGCTGCCCCACGACTGGGCTGGGAAGAATCCCCTGCTACGGGTGACCTTTAAAGTCACCTGCAGTGTAGACTTGTGCTGCTGCTTTAGAAGCGCGGTTCAGTTCCACCTGTACAGTGAGGATACGCCATGATGGGAATGACCTGGGGGAGTACATGAGAGGGAGGGCCACGGTCTGTTTTAACAAACAGGCTTCCAGGCTGTCTAATGGTAAAGAACCTGCCTACCAGTGCAGCAGACTTGAGAGACACAGGTTCCATCCCTGAGCCGGAAAGATCTCCTGGAGAAGGCCTTGGCCACCCACTCCCTTCTTCTGGCCTGAAGAACCCCATGAACAGAGGAGCCTGGTGGACAGGGTCGCACAGAGTCAGACACGACTGAAGTGGCTTAGCACGCCCGCACACTTCCCTCACTAGTTGAGACGGCACATTCTGTCGCTCCAAATCCAAATTTGGTCCCTGTAGGGTCAAGAGCAAACCCAGAGCTAGGAGAACAGACACTATTCGATGTACTTCAGCTCTGTCAGAAGAGTCTATTCTGGAGGGGCAGCTGTGCTTTAGAATGACATAGATTTTATTATTGCTGAAAAACAAACTACTGAGAAGCAGAACAACAAACACACGTAAATATTGTAGAAATAAGTGGAGCTCTTTCTGCTTTCAGAGAACTGCATTTTTCCATTGCAACACTGAACACAATTGCAATGATAAATTCTTGAGGTGATCCCTCATTAAATATCTCTGTCTACTTTGCTGAAGTACCATGACTATGACGGCAAGAACTATGTGTGTTTCTCTTGTGGACATTATTTCGGATGTTCATTTTAAAATTATTTATACAACTTTGTATTTCTGCCATTTTTTTCATGAAGAATGTGTTTTAATAATGATAACTTTGTGGGGGGGAGTTAATAGAAAATTTCCACACTTCCAGAAGACTTATATTAAACATAAAAAGTATGAACAAAAAGAAAAGCTTGCCACTTCTCTGTTTGCTTACTTTGAAAGAACCTGCAAAGAACTTAGCAGAGTGCTCTTGACCTTCTGAGTGACACTACTTACAAAGAAGATACCACCCATCCTCGCTCCGTATACTTCAAAACCAGGCTGGTGCTGGGGGAAGGTAAATGTCTTTCTGAAGCATAAAGAAAATGCTTGGAAACTTACAAATGGATTTCTCTTAAAAAAAAAAAATTCTAGGCAAAGGGATAGAAATTTTCCTTTCTGAGTTGTTCACCTTAGTGTAGTCGCCTTTCAGCTCTGCACTAGAAAATACTTGGAGAAGGAAGTGGCTAGATTCTACTCTTACAAAATCACATTGATTGTAGGTGAAGTTTTTCATTAAAATTAAATATGCAGCCTGTGGGAATGGTTTCTCAGGTTTTGGAATAAGTATATTTATGATACTATTAGATGATCATCAGTATGATCCCATATTTTCAGCATTTGAAATTTTTTTTCCTGTGATTCCATTGCTGCTGCTACTGCTAAGTCGCTTCAGTCGTGTTCAACTCTGTGCGACCCCATAGACGGCAGCACACCAGGCTCCCTTGTCCCTGGGATTCTCCAGGCAAGAACACTGGAGTGGGTTGCCATTTCCTTCTCCAGTGCATGAAAGTGAAAAGTGAAAGTGAAGTCGCTCAGTCGTGTCCGACTCCTAGCAACCCCATGGACTGTAGCCCACCAGGCTCCTCTGTCCGTGGGATTTTCTAGACAAGAGTACTGGAGTGGGTTGCCATTGCCTTACTGTATTTTAAAGACTGTTTCGACCTTTATTGTTGTTTAGCAATGTCAACAGTATTTTCTGCAGAATGCTTATTCTCCATGAATATATTTTAAAAAAATGTTCTATGCTCAAAATGCTATATTAAACGGATTAATTTGCTGAAACTTTCTGAAAGTGTTGATATGAATTAGGAAAGGAAAATTGTAGTATGTACTATTTTCCAAATTTTCCAATCATAGAACTCTTTCTGGGTCTAAAGTGTAAGTGTAGTTGCTCAGTCGTGTCTGACTCTTTGCAACCCCACACAGACTGTAGCCTACCACGCTCCTCTGTCCATGGGATTTTCCAGGCAATAGTACTGGAGTGGATTGCTATTTCCTTCTCCAGGGGGATCTTCCCATCCCAGGGATTGAACCCGAGTCTTCCGCATTGTAGACAGACATTTTACCTGGGTCAGGAAGAACTCCTGGAGAAGGAAATGGCACCCCACTCCAGTATTCTTGCCTGGAAAATCCCATGGATGGAAGAGCCTGGTAGGCTACAGTCCATGGGGTCGCAAAGAGTCAGACACTACTGAGCAACTTTCTGGGTCTAGTGTTGAGCAAAAGACACGAGACATAAACTAATTTTTTAAATTTGATTATCTAAAATCATGGCAAATGGAAATTAATTTTTTTCTTTCTAATGACTTCTAACTCATTGAATACTTTGAGTGATAGCATAGATCAAATTTTAGAAACACACTGCTAATTTAATTTCTCAGCATTGGGAGCTTCATGCTGCTGCTTTTAAACCTTGGTTTTAATAGGAACAGCAAGTAGATCTATTTGAGGGTAGTCTTGATCTATTAGTTTTATCTCTCCATTCCTAACTCCTTTGTTAGTTATATTTACCTTTTGTACTGAATATGCCATAGTTTGCTCAAATTGAAGGAATTTTTGAGGAGAAGGAAGAAACATCTAAGTGATAGGAAAAGATTTTATAAAGCAAGGGGCATCTAATTAAATTGTATTGTGTCAGGTCACTAGAGTATGAGAAAGGAGGGAAAGTTTTTGCAAAATTTATATGTATTCTTATGACTTATAACAAAAACCAGCGCAATATTCCTGATAAACACTGATGTAAAAATTCTCAATAAAATATTAGCAAACAATCCAGCAGTACATTAAAAGGCTCAAACATCATGATCAAGTGGAATTTACTCCAGGGATACAGGGATGGTTCAGTGTCTACAAACCAGTCGTCATAATCCATCAAATTAACAAAATAAAGAATAAAAATCATCTCAATAACTGCAAAAAAAAAAAAAAGGATATGAGAAAATTCAGCATCCATTTGTGATAGCAAGCATTAACAAACTGGGCATAGAGGAGATGAATCTCAACAAAATAAAAACCCTATATGAAAAACCAATAGCTAACATCATACTCAATGGTGAAAAGCTGAAAGCATTTCCTCTGAGATCAGAAACAAGACAAGGATGCCCACTTCCATCAATTTTACTCAGTATAGTTTTGGAAGTCTTAGCTACAGTAATTATGTAAGAAGAAGGATTAAACTGCATCCAAATCAGAAAATAAGAAGTAAAACTCTCACTATTTGATGGTGACATGATACTACATATAGAAAACCCTTAAGACACCACCCAAAAACGGTTAGAACTAATAAATGATTTCAGGAAAGTCACAGGATATGAAATCTACATATAATAAATCATTGTGTTTCTGTTCACTGATAATGAACTATCAGGATGAAAACTTAGAAAATCTCATTTATAATGGCATCAAAGAGTACAATACCTAGAAATAAATTTAAACAAGGAGATGAAAGAACTATATATTGAAAATATGACACTAATGAAAGAAAGTGAAGCAGATACAAGCAGATGGAAAAATATTCCATATTCTTGGATTAGACGAATTAATCCTGTTAAAATGTTGCCCATACTACCCAGAGCAATCTACAGATTCAGTTCAATACCTATCATAATTCCAATGGTGTATTTCACAGAACTAAAACAAATAATCCTAAAATTTGTGTTGAACCACAAAAGACCCTGCATAGCCAAAACATTCTTGAGAAAAAAAGAACAAAATTAGAATCAGTTCTAAAGAGGTGGATAAAACTGGAGCCTATTATACAGAGTGAAGTAAGCCAGAAAGAAAAACACCAATACAGTATACTTACGCATATATGTGGAATTTAGAAAGATGGTAACGATAACCCTGTATGCGAGACAGCAAAAGAGACACAAATGTCTAGAACAGTCTTTTGGACTCTGTGGGAGAGGGTGAGGGTGGGATGATTTGGGAGAATGGCATTGAAACAGGTATATTATCATATGTGAAACGAATTGCAACTCCTGGTTCAATGCAGAATACAGAATGCTCAGGGCTGGTACACTGGGATGACCCAGAGGGATGGGATGGGGAGGGAGGTGGGAGAGGGGTTCAAGATGGGGAACACATGTATACCCATGGCAGATTCATGTTGATGTATGGCAAAACCAATTCAGTATTGTAAAGTAATTAGCCTCCAAATTTATACTGAATAAATAAATTTATTTATAAAATAAATTTATACTGAAATTAAGAAAAACAAAATTGGAGGTATAACACTGTATGATTTTCAAAGTAATACAAGGATACAATAATAAAAATAGCATTGTACTGGTGCAAACACACACAGATTAATGGGACAGAACAGAGAGCCCAGAAATAAACCGACATATGTATGAACAATTTTATGACAAAAGAACAAAGAACATACAATGAAGGAGAATCTCATCAGTAAATGTTGGGAAAATTGACAGACACAGTTGAATTAAACTTAAGTATAAGACCAGAAACCATAGAATTTCTAGAGGAAAATATAGGCAGTAACCCGTTTATATTGTCTTGGCTATGTTTCTGTGGATCTAGCTCCAAACCTAAGGGAAACAAAAGCAAAAGCAAACAAATGGGATTCCACCAAACTAATAGGATTCTGCACAATGAAAGAAAACATAATTAAAATTAAAACCACCAACTGAATCAGAGAAATATTTATGAATTATATATTCATTAAGGGATTAGTATACAAAATATATAGGATTTATACAACATAACAAAAATTTAAAAGGGCAGAGGATCAGAATAGAACTTTTTTTTTTCAAAAATGGTACACACATGGCTAGCAGGTACATGAAAAGATGCCCAACATCACCAGTTATTGGGAAAATGCAGATCAAAACTACAGTGAGATCATTTCATATTTGCTAGAATGACTGTCTTCAAAAAGATAAGAAATTACAAATGTTGATGAGGGGGTGAAGAAAAGGGAATCCGTGTGCATTTTGGAAGGACTGTAAATTGATACAGCAAATATGGAAAAGAGTATGGCAATTCCTCAAAAAATTAAGAATGTTCTAGTTACTCTACTTCTGTCAATTGAGACAGTGATGCCATTCAACCATCTTATCCTCTGTCACCCCCTTCTCCTGTTGCCTTCAGTCTTTCCCAGCATCATAGTCTTTTCAAGTGAGTTGGCTCTTCACATCAGGTGGTCAAAGTATCAGAGCTTCAACTGCAGCATCTGTCCTTCCAACGAATATTCAAGGTTTATTTCCTTTAGGATTGACTGGTTTGATCTCCTTGCTATCCAAGGGATTCACAAGAGTCTTCTCCAGCACCACAGTTTGAAAGCATCAGTTCCATGGCACTTAGCATTCTTTATGGTCCAGGTCTCACATCAGTTCATTGGTTCAATTCAGTAGCTCAGTTGTATCCAACTTTTTGACACCCAATGGACTGCAGCACATCAGGCCTCCCTGTCCATCACCAACCCCCAGAGCTTGCTCAAACTCATGTCCATTGAGTCAGTGATGCCATCCAAGCATCTCATGTTCTTTCGTCCCCTTCTCCTCCCACCTTCAATCTTTTCCAGCATCAGGGTCTTTTCCAATGAGTCAGTTCTTTGCATCAGGTGGCCAAAGTATTGGAGTTTCAGCTTCAGCATCAGTCCTTCCAGTGAACAACCAGGACTGTTCTCCTTCAGAATGGACTGGTTGGAATTGGAATGAAAACTGACCTTTTTCAGTCCTGTGGCCACTGCTGAGTTTTCCACATTTGCTGGCATATTGAGTGCAGCACTTTCACAGCATCATCATTTAGGATTTGAAATAGCTCTACTGGAATCCTATCACCTCCATTAGCTTTGTTTGTAGTGATGCTTCCTAAGACCCACTTGACTTCACACTCCAGGATGTCTGGTTGTAGGTGAGTGATCACACTATCATGGTTATCAGGGTCATGAAGATCTTTTTTGTATAATTCTGTATAATCTTGCCACCTCTTCTTAATATCTTCTGCTTCTGTTAGGTCCATACCATTTCTGACCTTTACTGTGCCCATCATTGCATAAAATGTTCCCTTGGTGTCTCTAATTTTCTTGAAGAGAGCTCCAGTCTTCCCATTCTGTTGTTTTCCTCTATTTCTAACATCAGGTCATGACCATCGGAAAAACCATAGCTTTGACTATCAGTTCAGCTCAGTTCGGTTGCTCAGTCATGTCCAACACGTTGCGACCCCATGAATCACAGCACGCCAGGCCACCCTATCCATCACCAACTCCCAGAGTTCACCCAAACTCATGTCCATTGAGTCGGTGATGCCATTCAGCCATCTCATCCTGTGTCATCCCCTTCTTCTCCTGCCCCCAATGCCTCCCAGCATCAGAGTCTTTTCTAATGAGTCAGCTCTTCGCATGAGGTGGCCAAAGTACTGGAGCTTCAGCTTTAGCATCATTCCTTCCAAAGAACACCCAGGACTGATCTCCTTTAGAATGAACTGGTTGTATCTCCTGGCAGTCCAAGGGACTCTCAAGAGTCTTCTCCAACACCACAGTTCAAAAGCATCAATTCTTCGGCGCTAAGCTTTCTTCACAGTCCAAATCTCACATCCATACATGACTACTGGAAAAACTATAGCCTTGACTAGATGGACCCTTGTTGGCAAAGTAATGTCTCTGCTTTTGAATATGCTATCTAGGTTGATCATAACTTTCCTTCCAAGGAGTAAGCGTCTTTTAATTTCATGGCTGAAATCACCATCTGCAGTGATTTTGGAACCCAAAAAGAATAGTCTGACTCTGTTTCCACTGTTTCCTTATCTATTTCCCATGAAGTGATGGGGCCAGATGCCGTGATCTTAGTTTTTTGAATGTTGAGCTTTAAGCCAACTTTTTCACTCCCCTCTTTCACTTTTATCAAGAGGTTCTTTAGTTCCTCTTCACTTTCTGCCATAAGGGTGGTGTCATCTGCATATCTGAGGTGATTGATATTTCTCCCNCCCTTGTTGGCAAAGTAATGTCTCTGCTTTTGAATATGCTATCTAGGTTGATCATAACTTTCCTTCCAAGGAGTAAGCGTCTTTTAATTTCATGGCTGAAATCACCATCTGCAGTGATTTTGGAACCCAAAAAGAATAGTCTGACTCTGTTTCCACTGTTTCCTTATCTATTTCCCATGAAGTGATGGGGCCAGATGCCGTGATCTTAGTTTTTTGAATGTTGAGCTTTAAGCCAACTTTTTCACTCCCCTCTTTCACTTTTATCAAGAGGTTTTTTAGTTCCTCTTCATTTTCTGCCATAAGGGTGGTGTCATCTGCATATCTGAGGTGATTGATATTTCTCCCCCAATCTTGATTCCAGCTTGTGTTTCTTCCAGCCCGGCGTTTCTCATGATGTACTCTGCATAGAAGTTAAATAAACAGGGTGACAATATACAGCCTTGATGTACTCCTTTTCCTATTTGGAACCAGTCTGTTGTTCCATGTCCAGTTCTGACTGTTGCTTCCTGACCTGCATACAGATTTCTCAAGAGGCAGGTTAGGTGCTCTGGTATTCCCATCTCTTTCAGAATTTCCCACAGTTTATTGTGATCCACACAGTCAAAGGCTTTGTCATAGTCAATAAAGCAGAAATAGATGTTTTTCTGCAACTCTCTTGCTTTTTCCATGAGCCACCAGATGTTGGCAATTTGATCTCTGGTTCCTCTGCCTTTTCTAAAACCAGCTTGAACATCAGGGAGTTCATGGTTCACGTATTGCTGAAATCTGGCTTGGAGAATTTTGAGCGTTACTTTACCAGAGTGTGAGATGGGTGCAATTGTGCAGTAGTTTGAGCATTCTTTGGCATTGCCTTTCTTTGGGATTGGAATGAAAACTGATCTTTTTCAGTCCTGTGGCCACTGCTGAGTTTTCCAAATTTGCTGGCATATTGGGTGCAGCATGGACTGTTATTGACCTAGTGATGACTCTGCTTTTTAATACGCTGCCTAGGTTTGTCATAGCTTTCCTTCCAAGGAGCAAGTGTATTTTAATTTCATGGCTGCAGTCACCATCCACGGTGATCTTAGAGCCCAAGAAAATAAAGTCTGTCACTGCTTCCACTTTTTCCCATGTATTTTCCTTAAAGTGATGAGTCCAGATGCCATGATCTTAAGCTTTTTCAATTTTGAGTTTAAAGTCAGCTTTTTCACTCCCCTCTTTCACCCTCATCACAAGGGTCTTTAGTTCCTCTTCACTTTCTGCCATTAAAGTAGTATCATCTGTGTATCTGAGATTGTTTATATTTCTCTCACCAATCTTGACTCCAGCTTGTGCATCATCCACGCTGACATTTCACGTGATATACTCTGCATATGTAAGTTAAAGGTATTATATTAAATTCAGTATGTCACATGGAGAAAGACAGATACTGTATAATTTCATTGTGTTTGGAATCAAAAACAAACCACAAAAGCAGATCAGATTAGTGGTTATCAGAGGGGAATGAGACTAGAAGTGGGCAGAATGTGTAAAGGGGATCAACTCTATGGTGATGGATGGTGACCAAAAAGAAGTAAACAGAAAAACACAACAAGCTCATAGAAATGACCAGTCATGGAGATGGTGTGGGTGATATTATTAAGACGGTTAACAAGTCCAGACTTCCAAGTGCAAAACACCTAAGTCATGAGGATGTATGCAGCATGAGTGAGTGAGTGAAGCCGCTCAGTCATGTCCAACTCTTTGTGACCACATGGACCTACCAGGCTCCTCGGTCCATGGAATTTTCCAGGTAAGAGTACTGGAGTGGGTTACCATTTCCTTCTCCAATGTACAGCATGGTAACTAGTTAATAATAGCGGCACTGTATGTTTTAAAGTTGCTAAGACAATAAATGCTAAAAGTCCTCATCACAGGAAAAAATATTTGTAACTCTATGGTGGTGATGAATGTTAATTAGACTTATTATGGGGACCATTTCCCATACTTACAGATACTGAATCATTATGTTGTACAACTAAAACTAATAAAACGTTGTGTGTTATTATATCAGTAAAAACAAGTGTGAAAGATGAGGGGGACATCTTTTGAAATTTATCTTACATTTTTGTGACTCCTTAGATCTTTTGAATACTTCTGTGTAACTCGCCTCTACTTCAAGACAGACTAGTGGGTTCCAGTTCAGTTAAGTTCTGATGCCAGTTACCTGGACTTAGTACAGACTCTGCAGAGTCAAGGCATGGTCTCCAGTAAGACCGCCCTCACTTCCCATGCCAGCAACTGTGGAGGTGGGGGTCTGTGCCTCCAACTAACTAGCTACAAATGTGGGGGAAGGGGACATTTCTGCTAACTCCTTTGGGCTTCATAATTTACTAGAATGAATCACAATTCAGGGAAGTATTATATTTATTTTATTATAACATACAAATGAGGATCAGCCAAATGGAGACAGGTACAGTGGGAGGTTCAAGGGAGTCCTAAGCATAGAACTTATACGACCTCCTCTCCTGGGATCAGGATACAGCATCCTCAGGGTGTATCACTGTGTCCACCAGTCAGAAAGTTCTACACGGCATCATTTGCCAGAGTTTTTATTGGAGTTTCTTATGTAGACCTGATTGAGTGAATGAATGACCACATGATTGAACTCAGTCTTCAGGCTCCACCTTCCCCGAGGTCAGGCTAACTCAGGCCTCAGTCTTCTAATTGCATGGTTGATGTTGCAGATGACCATCGCCTACACTCACTCATCTCATGTAGGAGCCAAGGACCCCACCATGAATCACAAAGACACTCCTTTCACTCGGGAAATTCCAAGGACAAAGTTGAGACAAATGCTTCATTATACAATGCGTCCTTACTGAATTTCTTTCTCCTACACTTTTATGAAAAATAATATAGCTTTAAACCAGAGTTCTTATTTCATGGAAGGCTGTGCAGGTTTTTCCATAACTGATTCAAGACTATGTATATAAAACATTATTGTTGCTGAAATATTATATGCATACTCATGAATCCTAAAAGTAAGTAATTATATAATTAATATATGCAATTGTGTGCACAGATATATTAATTAAATGCAATTGTGTGCACAGATATATATAAATTTATGTGTGTGTGTTTCTGTATATGTCTATATACCTTTTTCTAAAATAAGTTGTGTATCTAGTTTGGGTACTTTTTCTCTGAGTTTTCTTAAAACCCAAATATATCTTTGAAAAGACACTGCTACTAAACTTTCTATTGTACTTGCCAAGAATAACTATTTTGTAGTAATTTTCTATGGATAATGCCCAGGGACTTATTAGTTATGCTAAAATAAATGTTTCTGATGGTACATCACATCCTCTAAGATCACTGCAAAAATTAACCACTCTGCATAAGAAAATTTTCCACATGGAAAAGATACTTTTTAAACTTTAACGTGTTATTGGAATGCTATAGTAAATTCAGTTCATTAAACTGAATGTATCAAGTATCATTTATACGTTTTTCAGAACCAGCACCTGCTGTTGAACTGTGCTGCCTCAGTTGTGTCCTTGGAGGCACACTGAAGCATCTGGAGCTCCTTTTCCATTCTGGAAGACCTAGTCTGGGTTTTCTAGTCTTTCCTTTGCTGTCCGTTCGCACTTTCCCTCTTGTGGAATAGCACTCTCTCCTCTGTCCTTGTTACCATCAGAATGCGTTCCTGAGGGGAGTTCTGAGGGTCTGACTGAGGACTATACTCGTAGTCTTTGTCCTTAGTCACCCTCAGTGACCCTACTGCAGTCACGTGCACAGTGCACCAGAAACAGTCTCCTGGTGCCCATTTCTGTCTCAGGGTCTGCAAATTCCAAAGTAGTTGATGTCTGGAAGTTAGACATCCAGAGAAGTGGACTTTATTCCCCTAGAGTGGAGCATTTGACAAGAAACAGCTACATTTCTTTACATTTTGAATTCAAGTATGAAAAAGTTTTTAAGATATTCTGTTTGTTTGTTTGTTTGTTTGTTTGTTTTTTGCTGAAACCGCTTTCTTGAAGTATTTGGAGAGTTTTTGGTTGTATTAGTGAATATATCATTTTAAAGCATTTAATGTAATTTTTATAACAGATCCAGATATTACATTTTGGGGTTGAATTTCAATAAAGAATCAATCACTTTTCTAATGTTAGCAGCATAGTTTAGTTTCTAAAAAAAGGTAAAATTTATTGTAATTTCAGACAAATTAAGAAACAAATATAGTTACATTTAAAATGTGTTCAGACTCACTTGAGGGCAGGCGGCTGCGGCGCCGGCTCACTTGAGGGCAGGCGGCTGCGGCGCCGGCTCACTTTGAGCGCAGGCGGCTGCGGCGCCGGCTCACTTTGAGCGCAGGCGGCTGCGGCGCCGGCTCACTTTGAGCGCAGGCGGCTGCGGCGCCGGCTCACTTTGAGCGCAGGCGGCTGCGGCGCCGGCTCACTTTGAGCGCAGGCGGCNAATGTATAGCAAAATGAATACAGTATTGTAAAGCAAAAGAAACTAAAAAATAAAAATGTAAATAAAAAAAAAAAGAACTACTGTGATGAAAGTCCAGACAAATAAATTATCTGTTTGCTTCTCAAAATGCTTGGAAGGCTTTGCCATCCTGAGACTAAGTTTTACATTGTGTTATTAAAATAGTGCAAAAGTTTCTCAGAATGGAATGGTTGTTCATTCAGTCTCTCAGTCATTTATGACTGACTCTTTATGACTCCATGGACTCTAGCACACCAGGTACCTCTGTCCTTCACTATCTCCCAGAGTTTACTCAGATTCCTGTACATTGAGTCAGTGATGTTATCTAACCATCTAATCCTCTGCTGCTCCCTTCTCCTTCAATCTTTCCCAGCCTCAGGGTCTTTTCAAATGAGTCAGCTCTTCGCAACAATAATGGAGCTTAAGCTTCAGCCATCAGTCCTTCCAGTGAATATTCTGGACTGATTTCCTTTAGGATCGACTGGTTTGATCTCCTTGCTGTCCAAGGGACTCTCAAGAGTCTTCTCCAGCACCACAGTTTGAGAGCATGAATTTTTTGGCTCTCAGCTTGCTTTGTGGTCTGACTCTCACATACATGACTACTGCAAAAACTATACCTCTGACTATATGGACCTTTGTGACAAAGTGATGTCTCTGGTTTTTAATACGCTTCCCAGATCTGTCATAGCTTTCTTTCTAAGGAGCAAGCCTGTTTTAATTTCATGGCTGCAGTCACTGTCCCTGGTGATTTTGGAGCCCAGGAAAATACAATCTGTCACTACTTCCACTTTCTCCCCATCTTTTTGCCATGAAGGGATGAGACTGGATCCTAGGATCTTAGTTTTTTGAATGTTGAGTTTAAGCCAGCTTTTTCACTCTCTTCTTTCATCCTCATCAACTGTGATTTTTCCAGTAGTCACGTATGGATGTGAGAGTTGGACTGTAAAGAAAGATGAGCACAAAGAATTTATGCTTTTGAACCGTGGTGCTGGAAAGACTCTTAGGAGTCCCTTGGACTGCAAGGAGATCAAGGAGTCAATCTGAAAAGAAATCAACCCTGAAAATTCATTGAAAGGACTGATGCTGAAGCTGAAACTCCAATACTTTGGCCACCTGATGCAAAGAGCGGACTCATTGGAAAAGACCCTTATGCTGGGAAAGATTGAGGGCAGGAGGAAAAGGGAGCAACAGAGGATAAGATGGTTGGATGGCATCATGGACACAATGGACGTAAGTTTAAGTAAACTCCTGGAGGTAGTAAAGGGCAGTGAAGCCTGGCGTGCTGATGAGGTCACAAGACTCAGACACCTCTTAGTGACTGAACAAGAACAGTGAGACTTGGACAGTTTGATACTCTCACACAAGTCAAATAACTGTACCTTTTTTATATTTCCTTTAAAATGCTGTGTTTAACCCAAACATACTCCTCTTCCCCGGTCCTTCTAGTATCAGAAAGATGTTAAAATAGTTGTACATTTAGGTTTCTTGTTATGGACATGACTAAGTAATCAACACTTATGATGCTTCTGTGCTAAAAGGAATTGTCTGCTGGCTGACTGCTATCTATGAAGGGTTTCCTTGGTAGAGGAAAGAAGATAAAGGTGCATCGTCAGAATCTTGCACACCTCTACAGGAGTAGTTCACAATGAGCTTGAAAGGCTCCCAGCAGTTGACCATGGTACAGTACTTGAGTAATACCAGGAGCTTTCCTCTAGCTTCAGAGAACCTTACGGATAAGGTGATAACTTTTTCACTTTGGGTAAAAACATGATGATGACAGGTAATACTTATTTGAAAGTTTTTGATCCTGTGCTGTCTTTAATATTGAGGCTTAAGAAACAGATTTCACAGAAGTAGGTAAAGTTGGTTAATGAGAAAACCATCTTTTTTTTAAACAAGGCTAATTAAGCCAGATTTTTAATTATGTTGTATATATCCCTTTAATTGATATTTTTATGTATACATGTTTCACACTTAATAAACTACTTCCTTTTTGGAAACATGGCAGAATGTCAAGATCCCAAAAGCTAGCCCTTTTAATAGTTTAGAACTTTTAAACTAAGTTACCCACAAAGTAGACATAAACCCCTTGGAACCAGTCTCCGGAATGCAGTGTTTTAGGCAGATTAACTATGCCATTATCTGGATAAAGCAAGGTGGATTAATGCCCATTGAATCCTTTTTATTCTTTCTGACTTGGCACTTTAATCAAAAGGTCATTGACCAGTCTCTATCCTTCACCCCCTTTGAACCTTGGCTCACAATTCATCTCTAAGAAATCTTCCCTAATTAACTACTCAGCTCTGATCAGCCTTTGCCTTCTACTTCCTCAGTATGGATCTGGCACCAAGGTTGTCAAATTCTGCTGCGAACCTAAGTTCATTGATTGTGTGTGTGTGTGTGTGTGTCGTGTGTGTGTGTCATGTGTGTGTGTGTGTATTATGCACGTGGTTCTTCTGTGTTCTCAGGTGCTGTTGGTAGCTGGGCCGCGTGCAGTATTGTGCTGGGCTCTCTCACTGCCTTTTCCTGTGCTTCAGAAGCTAAAGTTGCATAGTAAGGAGCTGATGGAGAGTTAACTTCATCCTCCTCAGCTCCTTGACTGAAGTCTCCTGCCTTCTAATAGTTAAAAAAGGCTGAGGTTTTAAAACTTAGAGGTGTGTTTTTTCACTTAATCATCACAGTGACAACTGACCTTTTCCTTTACAGTGTTGTGTTGAATTCATTCTCTTAGAAACTACTCGTTGCAATTGTACCTTACTTATTGCCTCTGCCTAGTAAAATCTGGCATGTGGGATAAGGAGCCATGGCATATTATATTCCGTGAACATTTAATGTAACGTTTAGATTAGGCACCTAGACTCTTTGATTTGGCTCCTTCCCTGTAATGATCCAATTTTCTCCTTCATCTCTTGCATTTGTAGCAATTAGAATGATGTCATGTTGTGTTTTCATCCTTTCCGTAGCTGCATGCTTATTTCTGAAAGTGTCAGACTGTACTTCTGTGTGCTCTTGGCTAGCCCACATAAATTATCAAACTGTTGAATGTAATGAACTGTTACGTTCTCAGTTTTCAGCAGTAAACTGTGAGCCACACCTCAAGGTACAGTAGCTTTTGTTATGTGATGGCTGCCAAGGAGTGCCTAGCTTTGTCCCTTTAGGCATCTCTGTCCTTCTGTGTCAGAGACAGCAGACAGCACCTTTCTAAGACAAAGGAAATTTAATTTCCTTCCTGCCTAAATGAAGTCTCAAGGTTATGATTTTAAAAGACCAAAACAGAAGAAGGGAACCCTGGCACAGTGCAGCAAGATACAGTCATCCCTCATGGGTAAATCAAGCTACACAGTGCTTTCTAGAATCTGGCATTTGCTACTGATCCATGGGCAGCCTTCATCCTCATGTTCACAAGAAGGCTGCTGAACCTCCAAGTATTGCACCTTTTCTTCCAAGCAGGAACAGTGGTGAAGAGAGAAGGCAAAAGGGCATTCCACTGGGTTTTCCTGCTATTAAAGAGCTTTCCCAGAAGCCCAACCTGGTCACTTATATTTACATCTGTTTGACCAGAATTAGCCTTAAGAGAGACTGGAAAATAGACATTTTTAGTTGATGCATTGTCATTCTGAACAAAACTGAGATTCTGTTGGTGAAAAAGGAGGGAGAAATGGGAAGAGGGTAAACAAGTGGCTTTATCTACTTTAAAGATAATAAGTGTTTAGAAAAATGTCAAGTTAACCTAGACTGAATTCTAACTGAAACAACAGTTAGGAAACAGGCACCATTTGTCTATAGCATGAATTTCATAATATAAGTGTTGAGGTAAAATTTTGCAGCATGTAAAGAAATGTTAATATTTCTTTACTACCCAAATAAATGTTACTATACTTTGACTTTCACAGGCCCAACTCAGAAATAGAAAAACAGACGTAAGACATGTTCAATTCTGAAAGTAACCTACAAAATTATGTGATGATTTTCCTACCGGAGAAGTATTTCCTCTTCTGAAGGCCCCCTAGTTTACAAAATGGGAGAGTAATAAGCAGTCATGGGGCTACAGAAGCTGCCTCTCAACTTTCCTTCAGTTCTAAAAGACCAAGATAGAGAGACAAGCTGATCGCCTTCTATTCAATGTGCAGAGCTGTTGTGCTTGTGTTCTGGGTTTCCTTCTACCTGCCTGGTGTGTGTTCAGGCAGAGCACTTGAGCATTTTCCAGGTGACGATATTTTATCTTGTTGGGTATTTTCCTGTGCTGGTGTGGTTCAGTCTAATTTGACACCAAGAATTTAAAAATTACCCAAAAATACAGTAGAAGGGTATCAACTGTCATGTTAATACCAGTTATTTTACTTTTTATTCAGCTTATGCACTAATTCAGAAAGCTTCTGAATATAAGATTAGGCAGAGTGGGCAGCTGCCAATGTGATAAAATTTGGGAGCTATAGGAAAGACCTCCCCCCACAGACATGCCATCTTAGTCACGTTGAGCAGGAAGGCTACTGCGGCTTGTAAGTTAAATGTATACTCTCCAAGGAGAAGAGTTAATGTCAAGTTAATGTTTTATGAGACATAAACATCGTGGAGCAAAAGAGTTCATCCATTTAATTATTACAAGAATGAGCATTTAGGGTAAAAGTGGAACCCAAAGCAGACAAATTCTGC
Organism: Neotragus moschatus; assembly: GCA_006410615.1. Classification (NCBI taxonomy): domain Eukaryota; kingdom Metazoa; phylum Chordata; class Mammalia; order Artiodactyla; family Bovidae; genus Neotragus; species Neotragus moschatus. The sequence continues at coordinate 321,521 of SJYA01001341.1, forward strand.
TAAAAGTAAAGTCCACAACAGCATAGAAAAGTGGGACACTGCAGGGGACCCCAGCCCACCTTGAAGCAGAACTAACCATGCCCAAAGAGAGATTCTCAAAGCAAGCAGAAAGGAACCAAGACACACTGCCTGCTTTACACCCTTAAAACTCCTGGAAGAAACATAGGAAGTGAGCTCCTTGGCATTAATCTTGGCAGCTATTTTCTGAGGTTCACACCAAAATCAGAAATCATTATGGGGCAAGCTTCAGCAAAGCATTGAAAATTAACAAAGAGAAAATGCTTGCAAATCATATTGTTCTTGTTTTTCAGTCATTAGGTAGTTTCTGACCCCTTGTGAACCCATGTACTGTAGCATGCCAGGCTTTTCTGTACTTTGCTGTTTCCCAGAGTTTGCTCAAGCTCATGTCCATTGAGACAATGATACCATTCAACCGTCTCATCCTCTGTCACCCCCTTCTCTTCCTGTCCCCAATCTTTGCCTTCATCAGGGTCCTTTCCAGTGAGTCGGCTCTTCGCATCAGGTGGCCAAAGTATTGGAGCTTCAGCATCAGTCCTTCCAGTGAAGTGAAGTCGCTCAGTCGTGTCCTACTCTTAGTGACCCCATGGACTGTACCCTACCAGGATCTTCCATCCATGGGATTTTCCAGGCAAGAATACTGGAGTGGGTTGCCATTTCATTCTCCAGGAGATCTTCTCAACCCAGGGATTGATCCCAGGTCTCCTGCAATGTAGGCAGACGCTTTNGTGAAGTCGCTCAGTCGTGTCCTACTCTTAGTGACCCCATGGACTGTACCCTACCAGGATCTTCCATCCATGGGATTTTCCAGGCAAGAATACTGGAGTGGGTTGCCATTTCATTCTCCAGGAGATCTTCTCAACCCAGGGATTGATCCCAGGTCTCCTGCAATGTAGGCAGACGCTTTACCATCTGAGGCACCAGGGAAACTGGCGGCTTCCAATGAATATACCTGTTAAGAGGCTAATATCCAAGATACATAAAGAATTTATATATCACAGTAGCGAAAAAGTTCAATTAAAAAATAGAAGAAGAGCTGAATAGACATTTTTCCAAAGACATAAACATGGCCAACAGGTAAATGAGAAGATACTCAACATCAGTCATCGTCAGAAAAATGAAACTTACAACCATAGTGAGATACCACCTTACACTCGTTAGAATGGCTGTTCAGTTCAGTTCAGTTGCTCAGTCATGTCCAACTCTTGCGACCCCAGCACACCAGGCCTCCCTGTCCATCACCAGCTCTCGGAGTATCAAAAGACAAATGATGGTGAGGATGTGGAGCAAAAGGGAACCCTTGTGCACTGCTGATGTGAATCTAAACCGGTGCAGCCACTGTGGAAAACAATGTGGAGTTTCCTCAAAACCTTACAAAAAAACTACTGTGATCCAACAGTTCCTACTCCTGAGTATTAGTATGAACTAACTTGAAACACTAATTTAAAAAGGTATGTGCACCCCTATGTCCAATGCAGCATTATTTACAATAGCCAAATAGCCAAGGCACAGAAACAACCTAAATGCCATCCATGTGAATAAATAAAGAAAGATTGGGTACATATACATGTATGAAATTGACTGTTCTTCAGCCATAAAAAATAATGGTATTATTCCGTTCACAACAACATAAATGGACCTTAGGCATTATGCTAAATGAAATAAGTCAAATAGTAAAAGATAAACACTGTATGGTCCCTTTTATATGTAGAACCAAAAACCAGACAAACAACGGAGCTCCAAATACAAAACAGATTTGTGGTTTCCTGAGGTGAGAGATACACCACGTCCAAGATAAGAGAAACCCAAGTAAGACGGTAGGCACTGGGAGAGGTCATCGGAGGGCAGACAGTCTGAAACCACGATGCCGACTGCTAGCCAATCTGATTACATGGACCACAGCCTCAGTGAAACTAGGCCGTGCCGTGTGGAGCCAGCAAGACAGGTGGGTCATGGTGGAGAGGTCTGACAGAATGTGGTCCACTGGAGAAAGGAATGGCAAACCATTTCAGTATTCTTGCCTTGAGAACCCCGTGAACAGTATGAAAAGGCAAAAAGATAGGACACTGAAATGAACTCCTCAGGTCAGTAGGTGCCCAATATGCTACTGGAGNAAGATATACCCATTTGAATACAGAGTTCCAAAGAATAGCAAGGAGAGATAAGAAAGCCTTTCTCAGTGACCAATGCAGAGAAATAGAATAAAAACAACATAATGGGAAAGACTAGAGATCTCTTCAAGAAAATTAAAGATACCAAGGGAATATTTCATTCCATCTTTATGGGCTCAATAAAGGACAGAAATGGTAGGGACCTGATAGAAGCAGTAGATATTAAGAAGAGGTGGCAAGAATACACAGGAGAATTGTACAGAAATATCTTCACAATCTAGTTAATCACGATAGTGTGATCACTCACCTAGTGTGATCACCTGGAATGTGAAGTCAAGTGGGCCTGAGGAAGCATCACTATGAACAAAGATAGGGGAGGTGATGGAATTCCAGTTGAAGTATTTCAAATCTTAAGAGATGATGCTGTAATAGTGCTGCACTCAAAATATCAGCAATTTTGGAAAACTCACCAGTGGCCACAGGACTAGAAATGGTCAGTTTTCATTCCAATCCCAAAGAAAAGAAATGCCAAAGAATGTTCAAACTATGGCTCAATTGCACTCATCTCACATGCTAGTAAAGTAATGCTCAAAATTTTCCAAGCCAGGCTTCAGCAATACATGAACCGTGAATTTCAGAAAAGGCAGAGAAACCAGAGATCAAATTGCCAACATCTGTTAAATCATCAGGAAAGCAGGAGAGTTCAAGGAAAACATCTATTTCTGCTTCACTGACTATGCCAAAGCCTTTGACTGTGTAGATCGCAGTAAACTGTGGAAAATTCTGAAAGATATGGGAACATCAGACCACCTGATCTGCCTCTTGAGAAACCTGTATGCAAGTCAGGAAGCAACAGTTAGAACTGGACATGGAACAGCAGACTGGTTCCAGTTAGGAAAACGAGTACGTCAAGGCTATATATTGTCACCCTGCTTATTTAACTATGCAGAGTACATCNGGCGTGCTGCAATTCATAGGGTCGCAAAGAGTCAGACACGACTGAGTGACTGAACTGAACTAAAGAGAAGAGAAGTGAAAAGCAAAGGAGAAAAAGAAAGATATACCCATTTGAATACAGAGTTCCAAAGAATAGCAAGGAGAGATAAGAAAGCCTTTCTCAGTGACCAATGCAGAGAAATAGAATAAAAACAACATAATGGGAAAGACTAGAGATCTCTTCAAGAAAATTAAAGATACCAAGGGAATATTTCATTCCATCTTTATGGGCTCAATAAAGGACAGAAATGGTAGGGACCTGATAGAAGCAGTAGATATTAAGAAGAGGTGGCAAGAATACACAGGAGAATTGTACAGAAATATCTTCACAATCTAGTTAATCACGATAGTGTGATCACTCACCTAGTGTGATCACCTGGAATGTGAAGTCAAGTGGGCCTGAGGAAGCATCACTATGAACAAAGATAGGGGAGGTGATGGAATTCCAGTTGAAGTATTTCAAATCTTAAGAGATGATGCTGTAATAGTGCTGCACTCAAAATATCAGCAATTTTGGAAAACTCACCAGTGGCCACAGGACTAGAAATGGTCAGTTTTCATTCCAATCCCAAAGAAAAGAAATGCCAAAGAATGTTCAAACTATGGCTCAATTGCACTCATCTCACATGCTAGTAAAGTAATGCTCAAAATTTTCCAAGCCAGGCTTCAGCAATACATGAACCGTGAATTTCAGAAAAGGCAGAGAAACCAGAGATCAAATTGCCAACATCTGTTAAATCATCAGGAAAGCAGGAGAGTTCAAGGAAAACATCTATTTCTGCTTCACTGACTATGCCAAAGCCTTTGACTGTGTAGATCGCAGTAAACTGTGGAAAATTCTGAAAGATATGGGAACATCAGACCACCTGATCTGCCTCTTGAGAAACCTGTATGCAAGTCAGGAAGCAACAGTTAGAACTGGACATGGAACAGCAGACTGGTTCCAGTTAGGAAAACGAGTACGTCAAGGCTATATATTGTCACCCTGCTTATTTAACTATGCAGAGTACATCATGAGAAATGCTGGGCTGGATGAAGCACAAGCTGGAATCAAGATTGCTGGGGTAAATACCAATAACCTCAGATATGCAGATGACACCACCATTATGGCAGAAAATGAAGAAGAACTAAAGAGCCTCTTGATGAAAGTGAAAGAGGAGAGTGAAAAAGTTGGCTTAAAGTGCGACGTTCAGAAAACTAAGATCATGGCATGGCATCCAGTCCCATCACTTCATGGGAATAGATGGGGAAACAGTGAAAACAGTGTCAGACTTTATTTTTCTGGGCTCCAAAATCACTGTGGATGTTAATTGCAGCCATGAAACTAAAAGACACTTCTTGGAAAGAAAGTTATGACCAACCTAGACAGCATATTAAAAAGCAGAGACATTACTTTGCTGACAAAGCTTTCTAGTCCAGGCTATGGTTTTTCCTGTAGTCATGTGTGGATGTGAGAGTTGGACTATAAAGAAAGTTTTGCACCAAAGAATTGATGCTTTTGAACTGTGGTGTTGTAGAAGACTGTTGAGAGTNAAGTTATGACCAACCTAGACAGCATATTAAAAAGCAGAGACATTACTTTGCTGACAAAGCTTTCTAGTCCAGGCTATGGTTTTTCCTGTAGTCATGTGTGGATGTGAGAGTTGGACTATAAAGAAAGTTTTGCACCAAAGAATTGATGCTTTTGAACTGTGGTGTTGTAGAAGACTGTTGAGAGTCCCTTGGACTGCAAGGAGATCCAACCAGTCCATCCTACAAGAGATCAGTCCATGGTGTTCATTGGAAGGACTGATGTTGAAGATGAATCTCCAGTACTCTGGCCACCTGATGTGAAGAGCTGACTCATTGGAAAAGACCCTGATGCTGGCAAAGATTGAGGGCAGGAAGAGAAGGGGACGACAGAGGATGAAATGATTGGATGGCATCACCAACTCAATGGACATGAGTTTGGGTTGGCTCCAGGAGTTGGTGATGGACAGGAAGGCCTGGCGTGCTGCAGTCCATGGGGTCACAAAGAGTCAGACATGACTGAGCGACTGAACTGAACTGAGGTGAGATTCTGGTGCAGAATGGACCATGGGAGTCAAAAGGTGAAGATTTCCAGTTGTAAAATGAAAAAGGGTTGAATGTGATGTACAGCATGGTGACTATAGTTAATAACCCTGTATTGCATATTTTAAAGTGGCTAGGAAAATCAGTCTTGAAATTTATTAGCACGGGAAAATTTTGTAACTGTGTACTGGTGTTAACTGGACTTCCTGTGGAAATCATTTTGCAGTATATACAAATGTTGTATGAGTATGTTTTATACAAGAAACTAATATGATGTTATGTCAATTACATCGCAATTAAAAATAGAAAGTAGCAGTTATCTGTATATACTTGTTTCTTTATCAGACAGCCTTGTTAAAGGTACATTCTCCTTTTATTCCCATTTTTCTGTTTTCCTTTGTGCACTTTTTAGGGCTTCCTTTGATTTATCTCACTTTCAGCCATCTAAACCAAATAATAACTTTTACAAGAAACATACATTTTTTTCTCATGACCATGTATCTGATTCAAATTTAATCATACTCCCTTCTGGCTTGTATAGCCTCAGGATGAGATTACATCTGGTTGCTTACAGGTCATAACCCTAAGTGCTTTAGAACTGTGTTCTATTGATATTTTGAAATGTGTTCCTAAAATCCAGCCAACAAAGATCCTGATATTATTGACAGAAGTATGAGGCTTTGGAAGTCTTTGGGGAGAGGTTGAATTCAACACACAAGACTTGGTGTGTATAAGATTCTTTGCCAAGTCTTCTCAGATTCATCTCAGTAACAAATTATAGCAACAATGTAGAGAACTCTGTAAATGTAACGAAAGAAACTCATGCACCAAGATCATAAAGGTTTTGGACATTTTTTTCTCTTTTTCTTTTTCTCCCATCCCCAGTCAAAGGAACAGGAAGACAGAAGGTGTCAAATAAGTCAAGTGTTTTTACTTTTTATTAAAAATAAATTTAATCCCTTTATTTGGCTTTTTCTGAGCTAAGCTACTGCAGTATTTTTTAAATGGAGTTTGTTATTTTTCTATAGGTACAAGCCAACTATGATGTGGCACGCTATGAAAATATGTTCTCTGTGCTCTGGGTTCTGGAACAACTTCTTCAAAAGGAAAACACAGAAAACAACTCTTCAAGAATGGGGCACGAGGATCAGGAAATCAAGAAATTTCTTCAGAAACATGATGAAACTGTTTTCAAACTCTCTGATGCATTTCCTTTATTTACTTTTTATTTGTGGAGACTGGGCATTCTCTTGAACTCGGTAGAAATAGGAACTGTTGGAAATGACTCACTTCCTTAGCAGTTTACCAAATAATCAGAAGCATACTAAAGTTGAATGTATGAAGATCTTGTGCTTAAATGTTTTCAAGAATATTTTTATTTTTTTATATTTAAATTTTTATTTTTTAGTTTGTTTTGCTTTACAATACTGTATTCATTTTGCTATACATTGACATGAATGATCCCTAAAGACAATCATTAATCAAATTTATTAATCTTAAACTGTGTATTAAAAGATTATGAGTCATATTTCTTTATTAAAATCAGCCAGTTTCAGTTGAGAATGCTCCCCTGCCGCTTAGTCCTACGGAACTGTGTATTGCAATATGTTTACTCAATGCAGTCTAGCTCTGTTATTCTCTAAAATGGACCATTAATTGTCTTTCTTATTAAAAAATTGCATTTTAAAATATTTTCATTTACTAGGTTCCAAAATGATAACAGAAGATGTCTTATGTTTTGTTACTTTATCAACAGAGCATTTAAAATAAGTGGTTGTAAATAAGATTTTTTCAACTTGTTTTCTTAGTTTCACTTACTCTCTATTGTCTTAGATGGGGTTCATATAGAAACAGAAAAGTGGTTAGCATTTGTAAAGCTAATGGCCTTTAATTTCATATAATCAACATATGTGTCAAGTCCTTTTAAAAATACTAATCATTTAAAATGTTCCATTTGTTTTTCAACAAATATTTGTTTTGATTCTGTTGATTATATAAAATATTCCCTTTACTGTTAAAATGTAGTTATATGTAATTAAGAATATTTTCACAAATTCCAACATCAGTCTAGAAATATACTTTATATTTATTAAAAGTATATTTATACTTATTTAAAGTATTGGTTGGATTTCTCAGTTATACACTTTCATTGATATTAAGTCAGTTATTAAAATTATAACCAACGAACTTAATTAGCATACATTATATACTTTCATGTAGTGCAGTGTAGCAAATACAGCAAATACAAATTTGCTTTATTAATTATATGTGATATTGTTTTATAAGTTAATTACCTTTCCTGAATGTCATTGGTATTTTACAAAATCATTATTATTACCGGATACATATTTGTGGAGTTATTTCTATCTTTCTATAAAAGGTAAAACCTTTTTTTTTTGTAATACTGAAACACAATCTTATCAGTCAACTTTGTTATATAACAAAGAACCACTAAGTCTTAATGGTATACAGCAATAAAAGTTGCTTTCTCAGATGTCTGTGGGTCACATGGGGGTCAGTTCATCTGCGCCTGCTGAGAACTCTGCGCCGTCAGCAGATCCCACCGGGTTAGGCTCTGTGTTGTATACAGGGCTTTGTTTTTGTCCACATGTGCTTATTCTGGGTCCCAGGTGGAAGGAGAGAGAAGCAACTGCTCAGGAAGATCTGCTATGGCAGGGCAGGTAGGCCAGAGGAAAAGGGCTAGGCTGAGAAACTACACACTGTTACTTCGCCCACGTGTATGGACCAGGTACATCAAAGGGTCAAGCCCAGAGGAAAAGGACAGACCAGTACCCTCTACCTTGAGTAGGAATATTTGCAGTTACATGGCAGTGGGCAGTGGATCCATGAGAAGGTGGAGGATTAGGGCAAATAATTCGTTCCACCTCACATACTAGTTGAACGTAAGAGGGATATTTTAGATCCTAAGTTAGAAGGAATTTTTTTTTAGTATTGAATTCCTGGGAACAACTCTGAAGATCTGTATAAATCTCATGACATCCCCCCATCCTCTTTCTTTCGTAATAATTAGAAGAGATTGGTAAATATACAAGCGGCAGCAGTGGCCCTTTTCCCACTGCAGTCAGCAGACATGATTGTTACAGGCAGGAGCAAAAATCTGACTCCCTGTTGGGCTGTTTCTCTTATTTTCACCTTTGCTTCCTTTTGCTTTTGTTCAGTAGAAGGATACTTGTGTACATAATGGCCTGCCTCAGTGAACCCTGCCCTTCTGTCTGAATATTAAACCAAAGTACCTTTGTTTCAGGAAACATCCTGACCCTGCCCACTTGTGGATGGCTACAGGAGGGGAGAAATTAACACCTCCATTCCCTCTCTGAGTCTGGCCATTGCAGGAGATATTTCCAAGGCTTGTGACCTTTTTACTTTACTTCCTCACCCTTATCTCTCTCTGACTCTATAAAAGAACCTGACATCCAGACCCCAATAAGATGGTTATGCTGAGACATTAATCTGCCATCTTCTTGGTCTGCCAGCTTTCCAATAAAGTCATTATTCCTTTCCCCAACACCTCATCTCCAACTTATTGGCCTGTTCTGTGGCAAGCAGAGTAAGATAATGACCCTAAATTCAGTAACATAATGACCCTAAGAATAATTCCAGTAGTCTTCACAGCTTCATGGTCTGAAAATTAGCCTAAAAAAGTATATTTATTACAAAAGAAAAGATTTTAGAGTCATCATCAATGTACAATATGGAGATACATTTGATTGCCATTTGGCATTGGGCTTCCCTGGAGGCTCAGTTGGTAAAGAGTCTGCCTGCAATGTGGGAGACCTGTGTTTAGTCACTGGGTTGAGAAGATCCTCTGGAGAAGGGAATGGTGACCCACTCCGTATTCTTGCCTGAAGATCCATGTACAGAGGAGCCTGGTGGTTTACACTCCATGGGGTCAAAAAGAATTGGACATGACTGAGTGACTAACACTTTTCACTTTTATGTAGACACAGCTTCAGTCATTTCTACAATACTTAATCCTTCATTATCCTGTGTTTCTGTCTGTAACACCGTTAATTGTGCAGTATATTTAGTATTGAGGTCTAAATCTCTTGCTAGTGAAAAGATCAAATGAAAAACATTATGTGTTTCAATAAAATGGTAAAAAAAAAAAAAAGAACGATGTAAGCTAGAATTAACTATTTAGGAATGTTGTAGTAATGAAGGCTTGGCAGTCACCTTTGGGCAGCAATGAAATTGGATGTAGGATAGGATGGGAAATAAGAGGACAGAGAACACTACTAAAAACGGAGGAAATCATAAAAGTGTTAAGTGTTACACTCATATAGTATTTATTATAGACAAAATACATACATTTATAATAAACAGATACACTGATCTAAGCATTTTACGTATATTTACTCATTGATTCTCTCAACAACCCTATGTGAGAGGTAACGTTATTCTCTCCATTTTAGAGATGAACTCAGACAAACCAGGAAGGAACCACTTGGCCTTTGCCCCCAGGAATTTTGTCTTTGCAGTCCACTCTCCTTAACAGCTGTCCTGGCAATTCATTAAACACACAAGTACCTTTGTAATTGTCATTGAAGCCTGATAAGCCTTCTTCTAGGCTGGTGGTTCATTGTTAGCTTATTTTGGATTCTTAAACCTGTACTGAGCAGCTGTCGTTCTCTGGATTGTGACATTTTACTATAGTCAAGACTCCTTAGATGTCTTATAGAGCATCTTTCAAGAATAATGTTCTAAAACTGCAAATCTCTCTCTAAAGACAGAGTAGGTGGACCATCAGCATGCTGTGCTCAGCTCAGTGAGGAGAGAAAACACATCTGATTGTTTTGTTCTTGGACCTATAAAGAGATGCAGTTCTTTTACAGGTTGCTCTAGTCCTTAATCATGTTTGTTGCCACCCTATAAATCAGGGCAGTGTATTCCTAAAGAGGCAAACAAACCTTTCACATTTCCAGATTTTTGTGTATATTTGCAGATATTTTTTTTAAATATTGACAAGTGTGATTTGTGAAAATGTGGTTTCATTTATTCAACAACTATTAAGCACCAACTTTGTAAAAATGAATTACTTGTATGTATGAAAAATAAACATACTAAATTGTATCTTTTATCATATTTATAAAACAAATTTCTTTTAACAGTATAATAACCCAACATCAGTAGTTTGTCTTTCGTGAAGGAGATTATTAGGATGATGATATTTACCTAATACTGAAAAATAGTTAAGATTTTTATTTTTATTTTTATATATTTTTTTCATCTCAGGTGTACATGAGTTCCCAATCTTGGACCCCCCCCCCCACCTCCCACTCCACATCAACTCTCTGGATCATCCCCGTGCACCAGTCCCAAGCATCCTGTATCCTGAACCGAATATAGACCGACGATTCGTTTAAGTCAATTCATTATTTTAAAATTATTTATAGTCTTGNAAGACCCCCCCCCCCCACCTCCCACTCCACATCAACTCTCTGGATCATCCCCGTGCACCAGTCCCAAGCATCCTGTATCCTGAACCGAATATAGACCGACGATTCGTTTAAGTCAATTCATTATTTTAAAATTATTTATAGTCTTGGACAATACTAACTTTATCTGGCCAATAAATGGGCTACTCTTTTAAAAATTGTCTAAATACTATAGAATATGATTGATACATAGGAAATAACCTTGGTCTCTTGTCTTTCATTTAATATAAATGTGCCCTACATTGTTTTAAGAGTCAACTACTAATAGGAAGCAAGACTTGGAAAAAAAAACATTAGTCTAACATTAAAGACATCAAAGTCGATATTATAATGATACATGTTCTGAATTTGTAATATTTTGTTTTGATATTTTAATCTAATTTATGTTGTAGCTATTTAACCAGTGGTGAACTTCTGATGTATTTTAGTCCGTAGTTGTATTCCATGTGTGTGTCAGACACACACACGTTCAGTCATATCCTATTCTTTAGGACCCCATGACTGCACTCTGCCAGGCTCCTCTTGTCCATGGAATTTTCTAGGAAAGACTACTGGAGTGGGTTACCATTTCCCTCTCATGGCAAATCCCCTCTCATAGCAAATCCATTTTAGCATCAAGATTTACAGAGATAACACTAACCTGAGTTATCTGCGGAGTAAAGCACTGGTTCTCAAATGTGGGCCCCAGGCCAGCAGCATCAGCAACACTTGAGAACCTATTCGGAATACAAGTTCTAGGGCCCCACACCAGACTTGCTTTGAGAACAGAAAGGTTAGGGTGAAGCCCCAAATTTGTAAAAACAGGAGGGCTTGTTACATACAAAATCATTCAGAAAGTAGAAATTCAGTCATCCCAAATTACTGAATTTTTAAACTTCCCTAGTGAGTGCCTCAAAATTCCAAAGGAAGCTTTGGGAAAACTAAATTGTTCATGATTTACTTAAAATGAGTAGCAGTTTTATAAATGTCAACCTGAATAGCACTTTAAAAATGAACATCTTAAAAAAAAAATGAACATCTTTACACTTAGCTTTTAGTTCCTTAACTAAAGTAATTACTTTCTGTTGGTGGTATTTTAAAAAATTATTATAATCTGAGTTTAAGAGATATAAACTAATTATAGCTTTCTGTATTAGTATGGAGTAAGAAGCAGGCAGAGATGCAGACAGGATGTTACTTGTAAGGTGAGATATTAAGCATCCCAAATAGTATCAGACTATTTCTTTTATTCCAGGAGATCTGTTTTTATACATACAATAAGCATAGCTTAGTTATATGATTCTGTTTCTCAACCCTGGAGTTGAAGTTCTATCTTCTTTCACTCCTTCTGGAATATGGTGAGTTATAAATGAATAATTGGTAAACAATGGCCTGTTCTCAACTGTTGTGCTTAATTTATTCTCACCACTGCTTCAGTCTTTCTCAGGTTACCATGATCTCCAGAGTGACTCAAGGACAGCAGCCCTGATGTGATGAGGGGACAGAGCCATCACTGCTTTTAGCTTTAAAAACTTGCTAAGACACTTTCATGAATGACTAATCGTTTCAGGAACACTCGAAACACCAGACACTCCACCAGCACGGAAGAGGATGTATTTGTTCTTTCTCTTTCAAACTCACACTTGATTTCAACATTCCTTCAGTAAAAAGAGATCCAAACCTCTCAAAACTATCTCTCATTTGATAAAACATACCTCGTCGTCCTTAAGCATTGAAAGCTGACCTGTGTTGAGGACAGAGTGCAGTTTCTAGAGGACTCCAGAGCCAAGTCAGTCTTCTGGGGGGAGTAACCAGAGTCCATTAACACGTGTTAATGGAGTGGCACGTGACCAAGAAGTTAGCTTGCCATAGCTGACTAGGCATCTCATCAAGCAACTTGACAAAGTCTACGAAAGAGTTCCAGAGACTAGACAGAGAAAATACAGGAATTCTGATTATACCAAAAAGAAAAAAGCTAGAAGTAATTACAGAAATGTCAGAATGTCTCCAGCTCCAAATCGATGTATTATTTCCATGTGAAAAGTTAAAAATAATTTCTGAGGCTAGTATGAGCTTGGCTTATGACCTACTTTCCTTTTAAATAGAGCCTCTTCCACACATAATATCTAACCCATGTGCCTTTGCACCATCATTTATTAAGTCTGGTCATAATACTCAGCATTTAGTTTAGTATGTGCTAGACACTTCACTCAGTTCCTGACCTTTATTATTTTGCTTAATCCTTCTAACCTTATGAGATAAGTATTATCATGCCCAGTTGGATGAGGAAGCAAGCACAGAGCATGTAAGTAATTAGCTGATGGTCACAAGGCTGGAAACAAAAATCAGAGCCAAGATCCAAAGAGGAAGTGAACAACTGAGTCAAGAGTCTGCACTCAAAACAGAGACACAGACGTGGAGAACAAACCTATGGACATCAAGGAGGGGAAAGGGACTGAAGTGAATTGAGAAGTGGAAATTGACATATACACTACCGCTGCTGCTGCTGCTGCTGCTAAGTCGCTTCAGTCGAGTCCGACTCCGTGCGACTCCACAGACAACAGCCCACGAGGCTCCCCCGTCCCTGGTATTCTCCAGGCTAGAACACTGGAGTGGGTTGCCATTTCCTTCTCCAGTGCATGAAACTGAAAAGTGAAAGTGAAGTCGCTCAGTCCTGTCCGACTCTTAGCGACCCCATGGACTGCAGCCCACCAGGCTCCTCTGCCCATGTGATTTTCCAGGCAAGAGTACTGGAGTGGGGTGCCATTGCCTTCTCCAACATATACACTACAATGTATAAAATAGATAACTAATGAGAACCTACTGGGAACTCTAGTCAGTATTCTGTGGTGACGTAAATGGGAAAGAAATCCAAAAAAGGGGGGAATATATGTGTGTGTATTTATAACTGATTCACTTTGCTATTCAGCAGAAACTAACACAACATTGTAAAGCAACTAAACCTGAGTTTAAAATAACACAAAACAAAAACTGCACTCTGAGCACTTAGCTACTTGTAGCTGCCATGTCCTAACTCTGCAAAAGTGGAAACTTAAGTGTACAGAATAAAGTTACCCTGACAGTAAAACTCCAGTGTATACTTTTTCTTAGGAATTCATTTTAGACACACCCAGCACATGTTTGTGACAATTACAGTGGTGGGAAATTTACACTCCATTAAGTATCAGTAACCTCAGATATGCAGATGACACCACCCTTATGGCAGAAAGTGAAGAGGAACTAAAAAGCCTCTTGATGGAAGTGAAATAAGAGAGGGAAAAAGTTGGCTTACAGCTCAACATTCAGAAAACAAAGATCATGGCATCTGGTCCCATCACTTCATGGGAAATAGATGGGGAAATAGTGGAAACCATATCAGACTTTATTTTGGGGGGGCTCCAAAATCACTGCAGATGGTGACTGCAGCCATGAAATCAAAAGACGCTTACTCCTTGGAAGAAAAGTTATGACCAACCTAGATAGCATATTCAAAAGCAGAGACATTACTTTGCCAACTAAGGTCCGTCTAGTCAAGGCTATGGTTTTTTCAGTGGTCATGTATGGATGTGAGAGCTGGACTGTGAAGAAGGCTGAGCACCAAAGAATTGATGCTTTTGAACTGTGGTGTTGGAGAAGACTCTTGAGAGTCCCTTGGACTGCAAGGAGATCCAACCAGTCCATTCTGAAGGAGATCAGTCCTGGGTGTTCCTTGGAAGGAATGATGCTAAAGCTGAAGCTCCAGTACTTTGGCCACTCATGCGAAGAGTTGACTCATTTGAAAAGACTCTGATGCTGGGAGGGATTGGGGGCAGGAGGAGAAGGGGACGACAGAGGATGAGATGGCTGGATGGCATCACGGACTCAATGGACGTGAGTCTGAGTGAACTCCGGGAGTTGGTGATGGACAGGGAGGCCTGGCGTGCTGCGNTGTTGGAGAAGACTCTTGAGAGTCCCTTGGACTGCAAGGAGATCCAACCAGTCCATTCTGAAGGAGATCAGTCCTGGGTGTTCCTTGGAAGGAATGATGCTAAAGCTGAAGCTCCAGTACTTTGGCCACTCATGCGAAGAGTTGACTCATTTGAAAAGACTCTGATGCTGGGAGGGATTGGGGGCAGGAGGAGAAGGGGACGACAGAGGATGAGATGACTGGATGGCATCACTGACTCGATGGACGTGAGTTTGAGTAAACTCCAGGAGTTGGTGATGGACAGGGAGGCCTGGTGTGCTGCGATTCATGGGGTCACAAGGAGTCGGACACGACTGAGCAACTGAACTGAAATGAACTGAAGTAAAATGGGGATAGTCGAAATAGCCCTTTGTATTTGGAAGAATAAAAGAACTTCAGTAAGACCCCAGAGATATCCAATTGGTGACATTTATGTAAATGAAATTGGAGAAGGGAATGGTAATCCACTCCAATATTCTTGCCTAGAAAATTCCATGGACAGGGAGCCTGGTGGGCTTCAGTCCACGGGGTCGCAAAGAGTCAGACACAACTGAGCACACAGTATATTTAAATGAAATAGATAAAAGTTCTTTTCTGTATCTGATGTTTTGTGAGCCAGTGTGAATAACACTTTCTGAGGATAAAGCAAGTTAAATCTTTCAAAATGTGAGGATCAAGATCAGACAACCATATATGGATTACAGTTAATTCCTAAGTCTTAGACAGGGAAGGCGTAATACATGTGAAGGACAGTTTCTCTGTATTGGCTCTACAATCGTGTTTTTCTGTTGTAAGTATGGAAAAATGCCTCTATTTCATGTTTGCAGTTTGTGGATGTGATCCAGTTGACATTTCTAAACTCTCTTATGAGGTAGAAAGAAAATGTCTTTATACCTCGTTACATCGCGGGAAAAAGACATAGAAAATAATTTTAAGCACCTCAGTGACGTGTTCCCCCCAAAAGTTGAGGCAGCACTTGTTGACTTATTTTTCTTTGATCTGGGAAAAGAGAGGTAGGGACCGTGACTGGCACTCGGTCCTGTCGATCAGCTCGCACTGCATCTGGTTTCATCTGAGAGCTTTTCTGTCTTTCTCACATGAGACAGCAGTGAAACAGAAGGGAAGACACTGCAGATTTACAGAGGAGAGGGGAGGTGGGCTGTGGGGTGGATGGGAGGACAGAGAACAGAGGGGCCTTCGATGGCCCAGCCATCTCATGACTTGGGACAAGTTATTTAACACTGAATTTCTCTCTGTAACGTAGAGCATCTGTGTTTCAGTTTTACAAGGGAGAGAACAAAGAGTGTCTGTATTTCTGCTCGGAAAACGTTTCTTCTGAATGTTTGCATAAATGATTAGACTAAAATTGTTCAGTGTAACTACTCCTTATTAATAAATGTGGCTGCCCAGCAGCAGCAGTTTTGTCTCTTTCCTGTCTTCGTGGAGGTCTTCCTGTGATACGTATTTTTACACCAGTAACGGAGTCTAGTACATGGAGTTAAAAGATAAGGCCTGGCTCTATCCTTTCATATAAATGTAAACGCCATTTCTTCATTGTTAACTTTTTCTTTTAAAGGACAATCTCACCATAGGATCAGAGAAGGCGACAGCACCCCACTCCAGTACTATTGCCTGGAAAATCCCATGGACGGAGGAGCCTGGTAGGCTGCGGTCCATGGGCTCGCAAAGAGTCGGACACGACTGAGCGACTTCACTTTCCCTTTTCACTTTCATGCATTGGAGAAGGAAATGGCAACCCACTCCAGTGTTCTAGCCTGGAGAATCCCAGGGACAGTGGAGCCTGATGGGCTTCCGTCTATGGGGTCACACAGAGTCGGACACGACTGAAGCGACTTAGCAGCAGCAGCAGCACCATAGGATGGTTTGTGTGAATGAGATGAAATAACGTCTGTGAAAAATACTTTGTGAACAGTAAAGTTAAAATAATAGCCCTAAGAAGCAGATGAGCTAAGACATGTATAATGTTTATTATGCACCAAGCACTTTATATATATTTGCTCATTTAACCCTCATAGCAACCATCTAAAACAGGTCAATACTACTACTTCTATTAGCCCCATTTTACAAATGAAGAAACAGACACACAGAGTTTAAGAACTTTCTAGAGTCATACAGAATGTGACAATATTAAACAAACTTTATTTATATTCCTATCTCTTTTTATTCCCTATGTTCCACATAAATTCTAAGCAGACTCATAGCTGAGCTGTCATGAAACTCCCTGCCTGAATCTCTTCCATTTATATTAATGATAATTAATAAATGTTAACCATAATTTATGCATGCTGGAGACTGCATCATGCTTTATTATATTCTCTAATTTAATTTGCTGACCTCCTATGAATAAATCAGTCCTTCAGGAGTCTGAAGTCAGTGAAATTCCAAAATAGTGGATTATTTAGGAGTTTGCTTTCCTGTCAACAAGGGACTCTGGGTTTCCCATGCCTGCAATCTGGACAGACAGTTCTTTGTGTGTGGTTCACACACCAGGCTTCCTGCACTGATTTCTGATTGTCATTCTGGTTTTCTATTGAATCTGAATCCTGGTCCTAAATGCTATCAAGAAAGTGGACATTAGTTCCCCTGCTTTTGGAAAGAAAGTCTTCATTTCCTTTTGTGAATTTCTTTGTTCCATTGTGTAGTCTTTATTGAATACTGAAAAACCAAGAAGCCTTTTTTCCTAGCTGAAAGGAGTTTGCATGACACAAGCTGAGCCATGTGGAAAACCCTTCTCTAAACCTGAATCCCACGCAGACTCACTGAAACCAGCTGTAGCTCACTTACCAACAGCTGCAGCGCAGTGATGAGGTGGTGGAAGTGTTCTCGCTACTAGTTTCCCACGGCTGCTTGCTTTCTGCTTTTTCTAAAACTGATCACCTACCAGATGTTCTTCAATGGCATTAATTTTCTGTTTACGTTACCCAGAGACAATTTCTGTAGCTTAGAACTGCTGATCCCTTACTAATAAACCCATGGGTTGCAGTCCTATTGCCTGTTTGTTCCTATGAGTGCCCTCTAGAACGTGGCAGGACCACACTTTCAGTATTTCCTCCTACAGTTCTTTCTGCCAGCATCCATCAGCACTTGGAGCTGAGACTTGCACCAACCACACCAGAATCTGTGTGCCCTGTAACTTGACCAGTGATCTTACACTAAAGACCAGGACTCCAACTTGCATAAGCTACTATGATCCACCATCTCCCAGTCTGCTCTGCCTGGACGGAGCTGGGACCTTGTTGATTCCAGATGCTGACAGCTTAACTGCAGGTTCACTCCTCTGCTATGAATAGGTATCAAGTGCACTGCCTCACACCCAGGAATCTTGCAATCTAATAACCTGAAAGAGCTCCTAACAGAAATGCACCATTCACTTCAAGGAGCCACCATTCATACTTTTGTGAATATTTTTAAATGTCCAAGTATTTTTAACTTAAAAGGACTTCAGTATCATTTAGTTCATTGCCTTCATTTTCTATAGGACAAAACATATGCCAAAAAACTAAGCAGCAGGCCCAAGTCACACAATTAGTTGACTGGCTGAGCTAAAACCACTGATTTTTTTTAACTAACATAGGTAGGCTTGATATTGTCTTCTATACTTTGAACACTTTAGAAGAGTCCTTCTAAACTTAGATCCTGATGTTTAGTACAGTTATGTACTGTACATGGTAATTTATCAATAATTAGTGACTATGTTATTATATTAATTTATAAGTGAACAATCATTTCCTCATTCCCATACATTAGAGTTAGAAGGTTTGCAGCATATTCTGCAATGGCAATCTTTCTCAAATTATGAAGGATCTACACACAAGTAGGTGGGTGACTATATAACCAAGGCACCCACAGCCTAGACAGCTGTTCTTTCCTTCACTTTCAGAGACAGTAACCTAATACAGGCCTGCAAATCTAGAAATGAAGCAGACATATTCTATTATGTAGAAATCTTGTTTCTAAATGCTACTTGCTAGCTAGAGAATGAGCTGAAAATCAGAAACTGAGTTCCTCAGGGAAAAAAGTAACATTACCAACTGTGAATAATTACAGGTCAACTCACAGTACAACGTACACTAGGTGAATCTTAGAGTAAGTTGACTTCGGGTCCTAATGAAAAATCTTGTCTCAATATGTAATAGAATTTTTATGTAAAATATATTCCACTTTCCAGTTAGCCTCTATATAAATGTACTCTTGTGTCCCAACTCATTTAAGGTACAGACTGCCAGGATGTTATGTATCAGTTCAGTTCAGTTGCTCAGTCGTGTCCGACTCTTTGCGACCCCATGAATCGCAGCACGCCAGGCCTCCCTGTCCATCACCAACTCCTGGAGTTCACTCAGACTCACGTTCATCGAGTCAGTGATGCCATCCAGTCATCTCATTCTCGATCATCCCCTTCTCCTCCTGCCCCTAACCCTTCCCAGCATCACAGTCTTTTCCAATGAGTCAACTCTTCGCATGAGGTGGCCAAAGTACTGAAGCTTCAGCTTTAGCATCATTCCTTCCAAAGAAATCCCAGAGCAATCTCCTTCAGAGTGGACTGGTTGGATCTCCTTGCAGTCCAAGGGGCTCTCAAGAATCTTCTCCAACACCACAATTCAAAAGCATCAATTCTTTGGCGCTCAGCCTTCTTCACAGTCCAACTCTCACATCCATACATGACTACTCGAAAACTGTCAAAAACTTCAAAGCTTCTCCTCTCTTGACAACCATGAGTTTTTATTGTTTTTAAGTAGATTACTTAACAACAGGTTTGCACTGAACATGGAAGCAACCTAAGTGTCCATCAATGGAGGAATG
>SJYA01001341.1:341135-401906 GCA_006410615.1 Neotragus moschatus
ACAAAACATATGCCAAAAAACTAAGCAGCAGGCCCAAGTCACACAATTAGTTGACTGGCTGAGCTAAAACCACTGATTTTTTTTAACTAACATAGGTAGGCTTGATATTGTCTTCTATACTTTGAACACTTTAGAAGAGTCCTTCTAAACTTAGATCCTGATGTTTAGTACAGTTATGTACTGTTCTTGGTAATTTATCAATAATTAGTGACTATGTTATTATATTAATTTATAAGTGAACAATCATTTCCTCATTCCCATACATTAGAGTTAGAAGGTTTGCAGCATATTCTGCAATGGCAATCTTTCTCAAATTATGAAGGATCTACACACAAGTAGGTGGGTGACTATATAACCAAGGCACCCACAGCCTAGACAGCTGTTCTTTCCTTCACTTTCAGAGACAGTAACCTAATACAGGCCTGCAAATCTAGAAATGAAGCAGACATATTCTATTATGTAGAAATCTTGTTTCTAAATGCTACTTGCTAGCTAGAGAATGAGCTGAAAATCAGAAACTGAGTTCCTCAGGGAAAAAAGTAACATTACCAACTGTGAATAATTACAGGTCAACTCACAGTACAACGTACACTAGGTGAATCTTAGAGTAAGTTGACTTCGGGTCCTAATGAAAAATCTTGTCTCAATATGTAATAGAATTTTTATGTAAAATATATTCCACTTTCCAGTTAGCCTCTATATAAATGTACTCTTGTGTCCCAACTCATTTAAGGTACAGACTGCCAGGATGTTATGTATCAGTTCAGTTCAGTTGCTCAGTCGTGTCCGACTCTTTGCGACCCCATGAATCGCAGCACGCCAGGCCTCCCTGTCCATCACCAACTCCTGGAGTTCACTCAGACTCACGTTCATCGAGTCAGTGATGCCATCCAGTCATCTCATTCTCGATCATCCCCTTCTCCTCCTGCCCCTAACCCTTCCCAGCATCACAGTCTTTTCCAATGAGTCAACTCTTCGCATGAGGTGGCCAAAGTACTGAAGCTTCAGCTTTAGCATCATTCCTTCCAAAGAAATCCCAGAGCAATCTCCTTCAGAGTGGACTGGTTGGATCTCCTTGCAGTCCAAGGGGCTCTCAAGAATCTTCTCCAACACCACAATTCAAAAGCATCAATTCTTTGGCGCTCAGCCTTCTTCACAGTCCAACTCTCACATCCATACATGACTACTCGAAAACTGTCAAAAACTTCAAAGCTTCTCCTCTCTTGACAACCATGAGTTTTTATTGTTTTTAAGTAGATTACTTAACAACAGGTTTGCACTGAACATGGAAGCAACCTAAGTGTCCATCAATGGAGGAATGGATAAAGAAGATGTAGTACATATTTGCAATGGAATATTACTCAGCCTTGAAAAATAGAAAAATAATGCCATTTGCAGCAACAAGAATGACTTAGAGATTATCATACTGAGTGAAATAAGTCATAAAAAGAGAGATATCATATGATATTGCTTATATGTGGAATCTAAAATACAGTACAACGAACTTATTTACAAAGCAGAAATAAAGTCACAAGTGTAGAAAACAAATTTAAGGTTACCAAGGGGCAAAGGGTGGGGGGAAATAAATTGTGAAATTGGAATTGGCATATATACAGTAAGTGAGTGAAAGTCACTCACTCATGTCTGACTCTTTGAAACCCCATGGCATATAGCCTGCCAGGCTCCTCTGTCCATGAATTCTCCAGGCAAGAATACTGGAGGGGGTAGCTGTTCCCTTCTCCAGGGGATCTTCCCAGCCCAGGAATTGAACCAGGTCTCCCACATTTCAGGCAGATTCTTTACCCTCAGAGCCACCATGGAGGCCCAGGAATATTGGAGTGGGTAGCCTATACCTTCCCCAGGGGATCTTTGCAACCCAGGAATTGAATCAGGGTCTCTTGAATTATAGGCAGATTTTTTACCAGCTGAGCTATCAGGGAAGCCCTATATACACAGTAATATATATATTAGATAATTAATAAGAGCCCTGTGTAGCTCAGGGGGCTCAACTCAGTGCTCTGTAATGACCTATATGGGAATAGAATCTAAAAAGTTATCATGTGTGTATCAGTAAACATGTATAACTGATTCATTCTGCTGTACAGCAGAGGCTAACACATTATAAATCAATTATATTCCAATAAAAATTAATAAAAAAGAACAGCTGTGCATCAAGAGTTATACAACCATCAGTGACCAAAGTGTCGTATTTATTTACCTTTATGCCTAAAAGAAAATATCATCTAAAGAATATCTTACCTTAAAGGAATTTATGTGTATTGCTCAAACATAGTGTAAAGAAGGACCTAGGATTTTCATATGGGGTTCGTAATATTGTGATTGACTTGAATAAATGGATGAATAAATATTATGGGCTTTTTCTATTGCTTTTATAATACTTTTATAACGTCTTAGTTTTTATTGATTTGGTTGTAGGAGGGAAGGACCAGGCGGCCGGTGCACTCCAGCATGGGTTGCTACGTTATTCTGCACTTTGGAAACTATATGAGGGCCCTCTCTTGCCAGCTCAAGAGAAAGAAGGGTATACCAAAATGGGCATGAAAATCAGAAGTTTGAAAAAGGGCTTAGTTTACTTTTGCTTCACTTATAATCTCTGTTTACTGTGGCTGCTTTAAACCTTTAATCATTCAAAGAACAGATAATTCCTTTCTTGCTCCTGGATACTTCTGCTGACAGTACAAAGGGTAATTCACAGCAAATGTTAATGTGCATTTGCAGGGATTATATGGGAAAATATTTTATCTCTATTTTCTTCTCAAAATGGGGAAAGGGAAGCATAGTTGTAAATGTGATCAATTGTGGCAGAATGATGGCAGGATTTATTAATAGTCTGAAGGACACTCAACAGGTCAAGCTGCTGCTCAGAGGGAATATGGAAAATCCATTAGAATGTCAAAAGGCACCTATTGTAAAGGCAATGTTTACAAGTAAGGTCCACGTATGAACAGGCAATGATATAACAAGTACTAGCTTGGATCCCCACTGCAAGAAGATTCAACACAATTTGACTTTCACCAGCTTCATGTTTGATATAAAGTTACTGGCATCCTAGCTGTTGTGGCAATGATTAATCAGGTAGAGATAATGGCACATCTTAGAAAAGTATTGAAAATGTAAAATGCTAAAATAAATGAGGCAAGAAGTGATACCGTAATGATTACAGAAGATCCTCTTTCCTGAAAATTGTCTTGATAATGGAGTAAATGCTTTAAATATTTCCAGATATAATTTCTCCTTTCCTGTCTTCTTACAGCATCATATACCTGCAGAATGTTGGGTTATAACTTTGTCCCATGATACTTGATTTATAATTAAGGTGAACTTCTTCTCAGTGACTGTGAAGAAACAAAGAGCACCAAGACCACATGAGCTTCTCAAAGTGCAAGCAAGCCCATCCATAATTTTTTCTACGTTCATTTACTATTGAAATCTTTCAAGTCACGTAAAGATCATATATTTTCAAAGCACCGTTGAAGAGGAAATGGTCTTCCTATTTCTTCACTGTCTTCTTTTAGCTCAGTTTAGTTTTAAATACTAAAAACTAGAGCCTGACAAATACTCAAGAGAAATTATAAACAAGTGTCCTCTGATAAAGCAGTTGCATTTCTAAGTCCATATACAGAAGAGACCTCTCCACATGTGCAAAAGGGAACATTTCTTAATTCAAGAGGGTTCATAGTGTCATTGCTTGTAATATCAAGTCCCCAATTCTCATAATTAGAAAGTGGGTGAATAAATTATATCTTCACTCAATAGAACATTGCCCATCAATTAAAACAAAGGAACTATAATGATATTTAGCAGTATGAATGAAAGTAAAAATTAATTCGTCCCAAAGACTACGTGCAACATGACAACTTTTCTATAGAATTAAAAACAATTAAAAAATATATATTTTCATGAATGCATATAGATATTATAAACTATATAAAAGGACATTTAGTGAATAGTTAAAAAGGATTTAGAATGATGCTAACTTCAAGTTAGCACAAGGCTGGGGTGCTCTTTGTACGGTGCCCCCACCTCCCTGACGCCTCCGTATCCTTCTCATTCATTGGCTTTGATTCCTCCACATGATAAGTCCGTGTGAAGATGCTCGGGGGTCTATTCTCAGGATTTCTTTTTGCTTCATACAGTCTCTTTCTCCCTAAGAGAAACCATTTGTCACCATTGTTTCAGTGACTGTAATTTTGCTCTATGAGTCAGAGGACCTCATTGAAAACAGCTGCACATCAAATATCTTCAGCAGTAAAGGAATTTTTTCACATTAGAATGCTCACAGAATCACAAAGACAGGCTGTAAAGCTAATCCCAGAAAGAGTACCCCCACTAGAAAGACGTGTTAGTGAAAACGCAAGTGCCACCTCTGAAGAATAGGACAGCGCTGTCTCTAAGTTCCTCCCACACAGCAAGCTCCTCACATTTCTCACGTATGTATCCAAGTCTCTCAAGTTGTGTCTGATTGGGGAAACTTAGATCACAAGTCTGTGGCTGTCCCCACTCATACTGCAAAGAGTCAACAAATTTGAGGGGTTTGTTCTGTTTTGTTCTTTTAGCGGGATAGGATTCAGAGTATGGAGATTATAGAAAATAAGGAGAGTGTTCTAAGACATTAGGTGACCAGAAATGGCAAAGGCAGCCCACGCTTGCTGACCTGACATTAATATCCTTCTTTCAAAATTAATCTTCCAAATGCAACATGCCACCACTTGTCCCATTGCAACTACCCATAAACAAATATATTGTCACATTCTTCAGAAGGAAGAAAACGTTTCATCAATCATAGTATCCATAGGACCAGTGAGTTTCATGACAGTTGGCCCACTGATTTATTACTTTTACTGAAAAAATGAGTTTGCAAAAAAAGACAGAACTGCTGTGTGAGAAATCTGAACTGTAAGCATGACATTCCATGAACTCTGTGAATGGTGGTGCTGCAGGAAAGAGAATAAGCAGGGAGGCAAAAATAAATGCAAACTCAACATTTATCCTACTAAGGACAAATTTCTATGCCATATTGGGAGCAGCCTTGTGTAATTAAGTTACCACAAAAAAACTGGATAAGTTTCTTTGGGGTATAGAACCCTAGTGGGGCTTAAGATTGTTTCCTGCTGCAGATAAATCAGGTAATCAGCAGCTGTGGTGTCTGGATCAGCCTTGTGGTGTGGAAATACATCAAAAAGCACAGCACTGTCCTTGGTACCGTGGACACTTTATCCTAAGTCTACAGGGCAGATTCTAGGGTGGTTACGAAGGGGTCAGACTTTTATCCACCAGGCGGGTCATTCTGTCCAACTGATTACTGAGAGTTGGTTTCATAATGTGGACCTTTCAGAGAGGATTCACTAGGGATACATGTGAGAAATAAGTCCATAAATCTAACCCCAAATCTCCTTTTAACCAAAATTTCAAGTTTCTTCCATCAAATGTCAGGCCAGCTAGTCAAATTATTGCTTATTACTCTTGAGTCAGCATAGAGCCAGCCTTTACCATCTCTCTCTCTCTCTCTCTGTGTAGACTGGGACTTCCCTTGTGGCTCAACTGATAAAGAATCTGCCTGCAATGCAGGAGACCCGGGTTCGATCCCTGGGTTGGAAAGATACCCTGGAAAAGGAAAAGGTTACCCACCCCTGCGTTCTGGCCTGGAGAATTCCATGAACTGCATAGTCCATGGGGTCACAAAGAGTCGAACACTACAGAGACGTTCACTTTCCATTTTTCTTTCTCTAGACTGAGCAGAACACAAAATATGTCACTTGAACTTCAGTATTTGGAGAGGATATTCCTTTCCATCATGGCCACCTCTGAATGGGTTTAGTGTGACAGCAGTTCCATTCTGATTAGTAGCAGCAAGGCCACGCCACGTGAATGAAGCTCAAGTCATTTGGTAGCAGGGACTGGTTTCGGGGAAGGCAATATTTCTGTGGATTGGGGTCGGGGTGTGATTTCAGGGAGATTCTCATCAGGAGTGTGCAACTGATCCCTCTCACGCACAGTTCACAGTAGGGCTCGCCAGCCTGTGAGAATCTAACATCGCTGCTGATCTTACAGGAAGCGGAGCCCAGGCATTAATGCGAGTGACAGGGAGGGGCTGTAAATGCAGATGAAGCTTCACTCACATGCCCACTGCCCACCTCCAGCTGTGTGGCCCAGTCCCTAACAGGCCATGAACTGGTACCAGTCTGTGGCCCAAGGGGGTGAGGACCCATGTAGTATAGGACGTCATGAGTTATGAAAATAAATTTATGGGGGAATGATAGGAGAAAATCAGTAGGGCACAGGAATTATGGAGTTAAAAATGTTCTTTCCTCGACCAAATACTAATCAGTCTCCTATGATACCTCTCCTTGACAAAGCCTCAACTTTAGCTAAAAGGACTGAAGATGCCAAGCACTAATTGTTTGTCTCCTACACACACACACACACACACACACACACACAGTAAGAGACCTGAGCAGCACTAGCATAATTTCTAACAGCTCAGCAATGCATCCTGAGGATGACCCTAACCCCTAGGATGAAAGAAAATTCCAGGCTGCCCAAAGAATATACTGTTTGTTCTAGCCAAAACCACATCAGGTTGACCTTTGACCTTTCTTTCTCAGCACGCATTCCTGCTCAGTCGTGTCCGACTCTTTACAACTCTATGGACCCGCCAGGCTCCTCTGTCCATGGGATTCTCCAAGCAAGAATACTGGAGTGGGTTGCCATTTCCTTTTCCAGAGCATCTTCTCAACCCAGGGATCAAACCAGCATCTCTTATGGCTTCGGCGTTGGTAGGCAGGTTCTTTACCCACTGAGCCACTGAATAGATGCCTTTCTTGGAGTATTTACTAAAAAGTGCGAATACAGTGGTGAATCCTTCCCTTATTCCTTTGAGAGAGACCGGTATCTCCTACGACTCAGGAATGCCTCCAGGTCCTGAAAGCTCACTCCTTTGAAGTGTGATCATCACTAGGAGCGATGGCGCCAGCGTCACCCAATCTCTGTGTTGGGAAAGAATCCTGACCTTAACAATTGCCAGCTAACAGCCACAGCTGGCCTAAGTGCATGTATATGACCAGGTCTTTGTAATTTTTTCACTCCCTGCTTTGCTCTGCCTCCTTCAGGTCCCCACTGCACTCCCGCATTCTGCTCTTCTGCCTAGTCACATTTGTAAAAATTGAAGCTGAGTTTAGCTTACCTTGAACCTCCTTCCCTGCTGCATTATATGGTGTATGGCTTAAAAACAGTCTTTTTCACTTTACTGTCCGGTTTTATTTATTTTTTTGTCTTCTTGTGGCTATATTTGATACCCTTTTAAAAATAATTGAATTTTTTTAGTTATGTGAAAAATGCCAGTGGTATTTTGATAGGGATTGCTCTCCAGTATGCAAGTCACTGTGCCTTCAAGGTTAAACATTCTGAGGACTCAACTTCCTGGTGCAGGCCCCCATGCTGGGAAGCTTGGACCCCTCACTCCTTGTGATTATGCGACCATTCGTAGGTCACTTACACTGGGTAATGTGTAGTTTTTTTTTTTTTTTTCTTCCAGTCTTTTAGATTCTATTACAGTATAGGTCATTACAGAGAATTGAGTGGAGTTCCCTGTGCTATATGGTAGGTTCTTATTATTTATCTAATTTATTTATTTATTTTAAAAAGAACTTTTTATTTTATATTGGAGTATGGTTGATTACCAATGTTGTGTTAGTTTCAGGTTACAGCAAAGTGATTTAGGCATACATAAACATGTATCTATTCTTTTTTGAATTCTTCGTCCCATTTAAGTGGTTACATAATATTGAGCAGAATTCCTGTGTCCCTGTGTCCTGTGTCCCTGTTGGTTGTCCTTTTTTTTAAATGTATTTATTGGAGTGTAATTGTTTACAATGTTGTGCTAGTTTCTGCTATACAAAAAAGTGAATCCGTTATATAGGTCTTGACTATATTGCGTTTCCACCCCTCTAACCCATTTTTTATGGTTTCTTCTTTATATTAATACCTTCAGTTGTGGAAAATCTTTTCTGGTCTTGTTGTTCTCATAAATAGTTGCTCTGTAAATAGTTGTAATTTTGATACACTCGTGGAAGGAAGTCACCTCAATTTTTAGATTCTTTTATTTTTCATTGACAAAGTTGCTTATGCAACTTATTCATCTTTTGGGACCTGCTTGAGGTCAAACATGTACATGTGATTTCTAATTGATGAGCTATTGCTGGGCATAATCAATTATATAGCTTGGACTAGGAGGCAACACCAAATCCATGAATCTAAGAGCAGGTCACTTGGCGCTCTCTTGCTAGCTTTTCTGTACCTACCATAATCTTGTTTTTATTAGAAGGCCAGAAGTTGTTAATTGTAAGGAAAGAGTTACTTGCAAAAAGGTCTAAAATTTTGCTTCAAAACCTTGGGTGCCTATACTATGATTCTCCTATTAAGATTTGACACAGGCTTTATACAGCATCTCTTTCTGCCACAGGTACTTTTGGCAAATTGGATTAGTTCTCATAGGGCTCACCAGCAGGTTGCTTTCACTGGGTCTGGTCCAACTAAAAAGCCTTCCTTTGCTGCTGTTGTTCAGTCTCCCAGTTGTGTCCGACTCTCTGCGACCCCATGGGCTGCAGGACACCAGGTGTCCCTGGCCCTCACCATCTCCCAAACTTTGCCCAAGTTCATGTCCACTGCATCAGTGATGCCATCCAGCCATCTCATCCTCTGACACCCTCTTCTCCTTCTGCCCTCAATCATTCCCAGCATCAAGGACTTTTCCAATGAGTCAGCTGTTAGAATCAGATGACCAAAATATTGGAACTTCAGCTTCAGCATCAGTCCTTTCAATGAGTATTCAGGGTTAATTTCCCTCAAGATTAACTGGTTCAATCTCCTTGCATTCCAAGGGACTCTCAGGAGTCTTCTCCAGCACCATAGTTCGAAGGCGTCAATTCTTTGCTGCTCTGCCTTTTTTACAGTCCAGTTCTCACACCCATACATGACCACTGGGAAGACCATAGCCTTGACTGTATGGACCTTTGTTGGCAAAGTGATGTCTCTGCTTTTCAACACGCTGTCTAGGTTTGTCATATTTCCTGCCAAGAAGCAAGCATCTGCTGATTCCATGGCTGCTGTCACCATCCATAGTGATGTTAGAGCCCAAGATGAAATCTTTCACTCCTTCCACTTTTCACCCCTCTTATGCCATGAAGTAAAGGGGCTGGATGCCATGACCTTAGTTTTTTTTAGTATTTAGTTTTAAGCTGGCTCTTTCACTCTCTTCCTTCACCCTCGCCAAGAGGCTTTTCAGTTCCTCTTTGCTTTCTTCCATTAGAGTGGTATCATCTGCATATCTGAGCTTGTTAATGTTTCTCCTGCCTATCTTGATTCCAGCTTGTAACTCATCCAGCTGGGCATTTCTCATGATGTACTCAGCATATGGATTAAACAAATAGCCCTGTTGTACTCCTTTCAAATTCCTTTCCTCATGATGTTGTCAATAGTGAACTTGATTGACACTCTCTAACATTATGAGAATATCAAGTTCCTCCGAGAATAGATTATGGTACAGAGGCATAGATGTAATGTAGTTCTGAGACAAGCTAGTAAAGGCACACTTCTGTTTGCACTAGGTGAAAGCAAACTGTTTCTGTTGCTCTCTACCATGTTGATAGCTGCATTCCTGATGCTATGGTCAGCCTGTTTTCTAATTTTCCACATGAAATAAGACTGAATTTAGAAGATCAGTTGAAATTAGAATTAACACCTAATTAAATGTAGGAAAGTTTAGTGTCAACTACTCCTTTGGTGGGAATAGAAGTCCTTTAATTCCACCTGAGTCATTAATACTTTAGTTTTTTAATTTAAAGACAAAGAAAAGATCCAGTAACTTCCATTTAGCCTGTCAGAGTAGAGTTTGCTCCATTAGTTATGAATCCAATCTGTGGCTCATGCCGGTTACTGATTGTAACTATTCCAACTCTCAGAAGGAACTACAGAAATAGCAACAGGATGTTTGCAAACCCACAGGGTCTACTTTGAAATATTTTCATGGAAAACCTCCCTTGTGATGAACTATGTCCATAAATTGGAGCCTTAAGCCCCAGTGTGATGGTATTTGGAGGTGGAGGCTTTGGGAGGGAATTGTGTTCAGATGAGATCATGAGAGTGGGCTGACTATACTAGTGTCTTAATCTTGAACAGCCCAGCCTCCAGAACTGGAAGAACAGAATCAGTTGTTTAAGCCACTCAGTCAGTGGTATTTTGTTACAGTATAGTGCACGTGGACTTCCCTGGTGGCTTAGACAGTAAAGAATCTGCCTGCAATATAGGAGACGAGAGTTTGATCCCTGGGTCCGGAAGATCCCCTGCAGAAGGAAATGGCAAGACACTCCAGTATCCTTGCCTGGAGAATTTCGTGGCCAGAGGAGCCTGGCTAGCTATAGTCCTTGGGGTTGCAAAGTCGGACACGACTGAGCGACNCTTAGACAGTAAAGAATCTGCCTGCAATATAGGAGACGAGAGTTTGATCCCTGGGTCCGGAAGATCCCCTGCAGAAGGAAATGGCAAGACACTCCAGTATCCTTGCCTGGAGAATTTCGTGGCCAGAGGAGCCTGGCTAGCTATAGTCCTTGGGGTTGCAAAATCGGACACGACTGAGCGACTAACACTTTCACTTTTAGACCAAGCTGCCTAAGATACCCATTAGTCAGGGGACATCCAATAAACCCTGTTTTTTTTTTTTTAGTGAATTACAGAAGTGGCTCAGCCAGTAATATACACTTGGAGTTGGTATACAAAACTCAACAAACTGGATATTTCTCTTTGTTATATATGGTTTGCCTCATACATGGTGCAGATCCCTTAATGGAAGAATGGCAGTAGCTAAAGTTTGTACNACTAACACTTTCACTTTTAGACCAAGCTGCCTAAGATACCCATTAGTCAGGGGACATCCAATAAACCCTGGTTTTTTTTTTAGTGAATTACAGAAGTGGCTCAGGCAGTAATATACACTTGGAGTTGGTATCCAAAACTCAACAAACTGGATATTTCTCTTTGTTATATATGGTTTGCCTCATAAATGGTGCAGATCCCTTAATGGAAGAATAGCAATAGCTAAAGTTTGTGCTTGTGCTAAGTCACTTCAGTCATGTCTGACTCTGTGTGACCCTAGGGACTGTATCCCACCAGGCTCCTCTGTCCATGGGATTCCCCAGGCAAGAATACTGGAGTGGGTTGCCATGCCCTCCTCCAGGGGATCTTCCCAACTCAGGGACTGAACCCTCTTCTCTTAGTTCTCCTGCATTGGCTGGCAGGTTCTTTACCACTAGCGCCACCTGGGAACCCCAGCTAAGGTTTATTGATTGTTTAATTTGTGCAAGACACTTCTAAGTGCTTTTCATGTATCAGTTTACTTAATTGCTCTCTCCAGTGGTTCTATATACTCCATTGAACTGAGGAGCTCATTTCAAAAGGCCTGT
This sequence comes from Neotragus moschatus, assembly GCA_006410615.1. Taxonomy (NCBI): domain Eukaryota; kingdom Metazoa; phylum Chordata; class Mammalia; order Artiodactyla; family Bovidae; genus Neotragus; species Neotragus moschatus. The sequence goes on from SJYA01001341.1 coordinate 352,613, forward strand.
CCTAAAGGACTTTGAAGACTACCAAGGACAGCCACCACCCTACTTTTCAGCGGCACTGAGTCTCTCCTTCCCAATGCATTTCTACCATTAGCTGCATTGCACTCTTCGGGGTCCTCTCAGGAAACCAATTAGGGAGTTAGAGTCACCCAGGATAAATTCACTCCAAAAATATCCATAATTTATCAGATTGATTTTCTGCTTTAAACTCACAGAATTTTATACTCTCTTTACTTCATTCAGCACAGGTTACTCTTATAAACAACCAAATGAGGAAGCAATTAAAATTTCCGATTGACTCTAGTTATAGACTACAGGTAATAAGGAGTGACAAGAAGGTGCATATGGAAAATTGGCCCTGCTTGCAAGACTCTTATCTTAGGGGTTCAGTTCAGTTCAGTTCAGTTCAGTCGCTCAGTCGTGTCCGACTCTTTGCGACCCCATGAATCACAGTACGCCAGGCCTCCCTGTCCATCACCAACTCCCGGAGTTCACTCAGACTCATGTCCATCGAGTCAGTGATGCCNAAACTATTAAGTACCCTTCATATCTGGGGAGATAGAGAAAATTCTGATACTTTGATCTTTTTCTCCTCCAAATGAAAGAAAAGCTATTTTAGAATAAAAATATTCATAGCTTGATCCATCTGAATGCCTTAACCCCTACATCCAGAAAGCATTTTAGCAACTCACTCAAATATTAAAGCCTAGATTTGAAATAACATCTATCTGAATATCGTTTTTAGAATTTAATAGGACTGATAATATCTTGTTAAATAAAACCTGTTGTTTAAATATATTCCAGCTACACAATCTTTTTATACAACAATTTAAGTAATGAGATAGGAAGAACAGATAAATTTTCATGTAGATTAAATCAGGTGCAAATGTGTCTGAAGCATAATCCATTGGTGGGATGTAGGAGAGGGGTTTAAANTTAAATAAAACCTGTTGTTTAAATATATTCCAGCTACACAATCTTTTTATACAACAATTTAAGTAATGAGATAGGAAGAACAGATAAATTTTCATGTAGATTAAATCAGGTGCAAATGTGTCTGAAGCATAATCCATTGGTGGGATGTAGGAGAGGGGTTTAAAAGCCAATTTAAAGATTAATTTATGAGTCCTCCAGGATATTTGGTCTGCAATCAATAAATCATGAGCCAATGGGGTTTCTTAATGAGCGTCATGTCTCCCATTGCTAGAAGCAATCTGGCAGGTCCTTCACCTGATTTTTTCAAGTGGCTCCAGGTCATCTGCAGACCTCTCTTAGTTTCCAACATAGTGTTTCTTTAGGGGTGCTTGGGAGCTGTCATGATGTGTTCCTCCATCCGTTTAAAGAATTGAGAAAAGCTGCTATACAAATGCAAATTTAAGGGCATTAATGGATTTTCTCTTGAAGCTGCCTGGATATTGTTCAGTGAAATAAAGAAATAACAAGCAGCTCAGCAAATAGCAAGGGGGAGGACTTAACATGCGGTTGCAGTGTGGTCTTCTGGCACGTTTAAAAAAAGCACTTTGATGTAATTAAAGTATGAGCTACAACAACTATTTTTTTCTCTATGAAGAGATTTTTAGAAGACACACAACTTTTATGTGCAACTACGAGTCAGAAATTGCTTAGACCTTTATTGTGGACAAAACTGTGTGTCTGGACTTCCCAGGTGGCAGAGTAGTAAAGAATCTGCCCGCCAATACAGGAGATGCAAGAGACAGGAATTTGATCCCTGGGTGGGGATGATCCCCTGGAATAGGAAATGGCAACCCACTTTAGTGTTCGTACCTGGAAAATGCCATGGACAGAGGAGTCAGGCGGGCTACAGACCACATGGTCGCAAGGACTCAGCCATGCCTGAGCACACAACACATGCACGTGCTATGTGTCTACCCTTGGGAGCGGCGCAAAGAGCCTTTCGAGGATTTTATTTCAAATAGAGAGGTTTGCAGCGTGGCCAGTTCCAAGGTAGTGTAATTATAACCTGAAACCTTGGAAAATCTCTCTTGTGGTGAAATGTAATGGAAATTTCAAACCTAATCCATACATCTATTTTGCTTATCATGGTTCACACTCAGGGAGGATCCACTTCCTATTGTTTCTGCTGGGAGTTCTCAGATGTGTGTCACTATGCCCAGGAGATGCTCCTTTGGAGACAGACATATACCTCAGGGTCTGTTTTTACCATGTGCCTCCGAATCTCCAATCCCTTGCTCTGGTTCTTTGCTGGTCCCTGAGAGACTGCTCCTGCCAAGGCTAGCTAATTCCTCAAGGTAGGGAAATACTGGGCTGAGTGCACAGCCTTCATATGTAAACCACATCCAGAGCCCACATCCCAACACTTCATTTCGGGCTCTCACAGGCCTCTCACATTCTGGATACCATCCACCTGCCCTAACCACTCCAGGGCCATGTGCCAGATAAGTAGGAATAGTCCCTGGACCCCAGAGGCTGCTAAAATGATCCAAGCCAGCCAAGCCTGAAGATGCTTCCTCTGCTCGCCCATTCTGTCCTTTGGAAACCACAGGAAAGGCTACTGTCCTTGTATTTCCCTCTCCCTTAGCCTCCTATCTAACCCCACTTCTTCCCCATATGTCCCCCCTGTGATGCCTCTCTCCTCTGTGACTTTAATAATCTATATTTTCAAGGGCAAACATCCTCTGATCTGTTGGCTTCCTTGTTAATAACAAGCCCTACATTTATCCCAGGTTGCAGTGTTCCCAAGGATAATAATGGTCATTCATTTGGTCCGAGTAGGTATTTCCATTCTAGGTGGTTTGAAAGGTGTCAACCAATTTTCTAAATCAAAACTACCTGTGCTCAACCTCCTCAAATATATACTAGTCATTTTAACTGTGATATTGTTTGAGGATGGTAATAATCCTTCCTTAGCCATATCTCATGAGAAAATTATCTCAACCCTTAGGCACTTAGCAAAACACAAGGGGTAAAGAATAGGCTGTAATGTGTGAATTTCCATAAGTGTGAGGAAGGTATTCTGGATGCAAGCCCTGGGCATCCAGGAGGCTACCTGGAAAAGGGGAAAGCATGAAAAATGAAGGCACAGGAGCTCCAGGGAAACTTTGACAGTTTTCCAATTGTAAATAAGGCCCTACCTTGGCATTGCATTATCTCCAGACATGTTTTCATTCACAATTGGATATTTTTCTAAAATCATTCTTTTATAACACAACCATCTGTTTTCCTTAGACGAGCTCATGTACAATTAGTACATTTTAATTTGCTAATCAGTGATGCGCCTTGCCCACACTCAAAGGGAAAACATGTAAAGTTAAAATATATATATATATATGACGTGAAACTTGCCAGGATTCAGCTTTCAAGAGAGGAAGCTCAGGATAGGTTAAAGGCTTTGGTGATTTGAAAGGGCAAGCAACTAAGTGTCCAGACGACTAACGTTAAAGGAGTTCTGGAACTCAGGAGCCCTTAAAAGCCTCCTCTCATGCTCAGTCCATTTCCCATCTCTGGTGAAGAACTGGCTTGATCAGCGTCCCATGAGCACCTCCTATTTGAAGTCCTGCCTCACCCACCTACACCTGCTCCTTGATGCAAAAGCCAGAGTAGTCTTGCAAGTGAAGTAATGTCATTCCTCGGCTCAAAATCCTCTGGTGACCCAGATAGACTCTAATAAGCGTCCGAATCCTTCCATCCCCTACAAGATGCTCTACTTTTTGAAAACCCATTGTCTGTCTGATCTGTTTCCTTTCCTTCTCCTCACTTCCTCTGCTGCAGCCACTCAGCCCTCATTATTCTAGAACATTCCAGCCATACCCTCACTACAGGTCTTCTCTAACTTGTTGTTTTCCATAACTGAAGAATTGTCTCTCTCTCTAAATAACCATCTGTATCAAGGCAGCTGAAAATGGCTAGAGAGAAGCATTCAACCTCATATTCTTTTTTTTTTGGCCACTTGAGCTTCTCTCTAGTTTTGCTGTGCAGGCTTAGTTGCTCCACAGCGTGGGCAGAGGAGCCTGGCAGGCTACCCAGTCCATGGGGTGGCAAAGAGATGGACACGACTGAACAACAAAGCACATCACAGCACAGGTGGGATTTTAGTTCCCGGACCAGGGATCGAACCCACATCCCCTGCATCAGAAGGCGNATAACCATCTGTATCAAGGCAGCTGAAAATGGCTAGAGAGAAGCATTCAACCTCATATTCTTTTTTTTTTTTGGCCACTCGAGCTTCTCTCTAGTTTTGCTGTGCAGGCTTAGTTGCTCCACAGTGTGGACAGAGGAGCCTGGCAGGCTACCCAGTCCATGGGGTGGCAAAGAGATGGACACGACTGAATAACAAAGCACATCACAGCACAGGTGGGATCTTAGTTCCCGGACCAGGGATCGAACCCACATCCCCTGCATCAGAAGGCGGCTTCTTAACCACTGGACCACGAGGGAAGTCCTTAACCTCACTTTCTTGAGGTCTATTCATAAGTGCCATCTTCTCTCTGAGGCTGCTCAGACCACCCTGTGTTAACTTGCAGGCTTCTTCTTGACAACATCACTACCTTTCTTCCATGCTTTAATACACTAAATATTTATCAACTTCTCACACACCACATATGTTATTAATTTTCTATTTCCTACATCCACTAGGATATAAAACACTAGGGGTTTTATCTTCTGGTTCATCGTCTTACACCCTAAATAAAGTACAACGAACAGTGCCTAACTTACATAGACCTCAGAAATAAGTGTTAATTGAATAAGTGAAAGACAGTTTGGTAGATACTTGAGATATAGTTAATCATGAATAGCTATTCCTACCCTTGAGGAACTCCAAGTATGGGTGGGTGGCAGAAGAAATATCAATAACACACACTTATAAATCTCAGTTCTTAGAAAAAGCTGGGTGACTTGTACCAAAGTGGTGCTGAGGAATCTTAGAGCTCCAGGGGTTGAAAGCAAAATGCCCCTCTCAGAGGAGATGGCCCCCTCCTGGTCACTGAAGGGTGGCGGTGACACGAAGCCACCGTGAACATGATGACTAGGCATTCTGACCGGTCAGAAACAGCCCCCTTTTTAAATGCTTCCATCAGATGGATACATGAAGATGGTTATTCCTTTTACAAAAGCGCTGTAGAGAGGTGCTAAATAGTCCTCCTGATGCATTTAAAATATTTAGATTTGAAATAAAAAATTTAGAACTTCTCTAGTTATTACCTACTGAGCTCCTAATCATGTGTCAGGCACTGTGCTTGGAGCTAGGAGGGAAGGAAAGATAAAGAGGATGCAATTGCAAGCCTGCAGGAACAGAGAGTACACCTGTCTGTTCACGGATAATTTTAATAAGAGAATGGCAAAAGGCTTATTGCTTAAAAACCACTAATGATCATAAACTCATTAAAGTTGAATGCAAATTCTTCATGGAGATATTTGTCACCAATAAGCAGTTCAGGGGAAAGGACAGATTGTTTTAAAGCAACGCATTATCCACAGTTAGACTCTCTCTTGGTTTTCCCTGAAGCTTAACCTCAGAGAAGCTCCACTCTTCTAAGTCACTTCTCTAACAGTAAAGACCACCTATTGGTATCTTCTACATACAGTTTCCCCCAAGCACACCATGCCCCGGGCTGGTCATCACGTCATTGCTTTGTACACATATATTTTCCATGGAATTTCCTTTCTTTCCTTCCCCCTCAATCAAATTCCTCCTCATCTTTTATATCTTATTCACATGTTTTTTCAGTGAATGACTCCCTGGATTCTCTAGCTTGCCACTCATGCCACCTACTCATCTGTGCTTCCATAATTTGTGAAATCATTTACCTAGTATTAGTTCAGTGCTTCTTCTATGTCAGGCCTATTTCTAAAAGCTAAGAATGTAAACCACACAAAACAGAAAGAAAATTCCTTCCTGCATGACACTTAAAATCTGGAACATGGATTATGCCATAAAAAAACGTGTTGTCAAGAGGTGATAAATGGTATTTAAAATAAAGTGGTGCAATAGCATTAGAATCCTTCCCCAACTTTTATACAGAAAGGACTTGGGTAGTCAAGGAAGGATGCTGAGGAGATGGCATTTGAGCAGATACTTGAAGGCATAGTTTGCATGAAGAAACATGTGCAAAGGCCCTGTGGTGGAAACATGTTTGGGAGCTCTAAAACGAGCTTAGGTCAGTGTGTTCTGAGCACCATGATGGTGGGGGAGGCACTCAGAGAGATAGTTGAGCCAAGTCATGTGTGACCTCACTAAGGGCTTCAGAATTTAAGTGTGACAAGAGGCCAAAGAAAGTTCCCGAACGTGAGAATTACACGATCTAATCTTTCTTTGCTAGATAAAGGTGTCTGTTATGTAGAGAAGAGCCTGGAGGGACCAGAAGAGGCTGGAGTCTGTGGAAGTAGCAAGTTCATACGGAGATCAGTCCTGCTGAGAAACAGTGTCACTTACTTTGTATTCTGTTGCTTATCTTTTTTTTAAACTGTAAGTTGTTTAAAGGTGGACCTTGATTTATTCATTTTCTTATTGTCAGAATCCAGCAAATGCCTGACGTTTACTAGATGTTTAATAAGTGCTTACTGAAAGAAGGAAGGAGTGAGAGAAGAACTGAGTAAATAAACAACGGATATGATGATTCTGGAATCTAGTTAAAAGAAACTCAGATGGGAATGCATTCCTCTTTCCAAACAATACAAAAAGAAAAAGCTTCCTTATCTTTTTAGTGAAAGGAACAATTTTTTTTTTTATTAGGAAATTGAAAACGCTGAGTCTACTTGTGCAACCATGAAGAAGGCTTCTTTCTGTAAAAACTGACCAATTGTTTTTAAGGGTTACAGGAAACAGGAAGAAAGAATGGCTCACATTTATTGGAAGTGGGCACTGTATCCAAACAAGAGAAAAATAATTCTTCTTTCTCTCTTAGTGGGTGGCACTGTGCTCTTCTGGGCTTAGAGAAAGTCAAGGCCATTGAGCAGATGGTCCATTATTGGAACAGAGGAAAACAAGATAAATCTCTCATCTGAAATTAGTTTAATTTGGGAAGAAAATTTTCGCTTTCACAGATGTACTTGAAGTTGGCACAAAGATGAGAACATGTTGAATTTAAATCAATTTCTCTGATTCCTTATGTTTTCTGTTAACTATTAGTTAAACGCTTTTCTGCTATATTTGGTGAAATAACAGTAAATAATAAACTGTAGTTCTAAATACAATGGTTAATCATGCAAGAAGCATTTGTAATGAGATTGCGTTTGGGACTTCATTTAACAACCATGGTTGAGGCCCTGCCACAAAAAATTTAACATTAGAACAATAAGTTTCACTTATAAACCAATGCTTTGGACAGGAAAATCAGGAAAAATGGGCAATGTCACTGTGTCTGACTCACTTGACTATATTGTAAATTCAAAAACAATCAAAGCATACAATTCACCTTGTCTAGAAAGATGAGTAATTGTAAATGGTTATGTCTCTGAGAATTTCAGATAAAAACATATACATATTCAGACATCGGCTTACAGGACACACTCAGTGGTGCCTGAGCATGTGATGGACATTAAAAAAATAATTCTACTTGGAATATCCTTAATTGCAGGCACCTACATCACAGTCACATTTTTATAGAATCTGTTTTAATCTTTGGGTATTTGTTGGTAAATGACAATTCATTCTATTTTGAGTTGTTTAGGCGGACACATTGGAAGGCTCCTTAATTGTTCATCTCGCACGTTTTAGTCGCTCAGTTGTGTCTGACTCTTTGCAACCCTGTGGACTACAGCTTGCCAGACTCCTGTGTCCATAGAGTTTTCCAGACAAGAATACTGGAATGGGTAGCCATTCCCTTCTCCAGGAGATCTTCCCACCCCAGGGATCAAACCCAGGTTTCCTGCATTGCTGGGCAGATTCTTTACTGTCTGAGCCACCAGGGAAGCCTATACTCTGCATCTAATTTGTCAATAAATCCTATCAGCTCTATCTTTAAAATACATCCAGAATCGTCCTACTTCTCACCCCTCTGTTGCCATCATTATTTCTTCCGGATTATTGCAGTTTTCTAGCTTGTCTCCCTGCTTCTGACTTCAGCAGCCACAGGGAGACAGCTATAAAGACATCTCTCTTCTGAATCCCCACAATGGCATTGCATCAGGGTAAAAGAATGGACAGGGAGGCCTGGCGTGCTGCGATTCATGGGGTCACAAAGAGTTGGACACGACTGAGCAACTGAACTACACTGAACTGAAAAGAAAAAATCAGTAGAATATAAGGCTCTGCGCGATCTGTGTCTCCGAGACGCCTTTATCTTTCTAACCTCATCTCCTGTGGCCTTCCCCTTTATTCACTGAACCAGCAATACCAGCCTCTTTGATGTCTCTGGCACCAATCAGATAGACTCTTGCCTCAGGGCCTTTGCACATGCTGTTCTCGGTTTCTGGTTTGCTTGTTTCCAGGTCGCTTGTTGCTTTAATTCTATGAGCATTCATTGAAACATCATCCTCCAAGTGAGGTCACCCCTCTACAATTACAGTACCACATCACACATACCTACCTCCCTTCCCGGCTATATTTTACTTCTTGGTATTCAGTCCAATGCAATAATCTTTATCTTTTATATACAGATCTTAGCTGTCATTTCCTCTACTAAAATAGAAGCTCCAAGAGGGCAGGGATTTAGCTATGTGTGCTACTGTATCTCATAGACACTACAATATTGCCTGGCACACAGTAAACATGTAAAAATATTTTTAAATTAATTGATTAATTTGTAATTTTTAATTCTCCATATCCAAATGCATTCTGTACACGAAGACTAATCTGTGAGGCTTAACTTGGGGTTTCACCAAGATAGAGCATTTGTGAAAGTCTTTGGTCCTTTTGCTTCAAAATGAAAAAATTCAGAAATACGAAAAGTGAGAAATTTAGCATAAGGAAAAGGGAACATAATATGTGGACCAAGAGGCTTGTACTCCATGACCCTTTGCTGTAACCGAGGTAAACCATGGGAGCTAGAATGGAACACCCAGTGAAAGTAGCAACCAGGTTATCATCCCTCAGTTCTGCTTCTTGTAGATGTTAGAACTGCCTCAAACAGGGACTTCCCTGGTGGTCCAATGGTTAAGAATCTGCTTTGCAATGCAGGGGACATGAGTTCAATCTCTGGTCAGGGAACTAAGATCCCACATGCCATGGGCCAACTAAACACATGTGTTTCAGAACCTGTGAACAACAACTAGAATTTGTGCACAGAACAAAAGATCCCGTAGTGCACTGAAGATTCTACTAAGAGTCAATGCAGCCAAATAAATAAATATTAAAAGAAAAAACAATGGACTCACACAGAGTCAGTTTCTTCACATGCAATGAAGGATCTCCTAACTAGCTGGTTACTTGAAGCCTTTCCTCAGCTCTACTATTATGATTGCTTACTTAGTAAAGAAATCCTTTAAAAAAAAAAATCAGTTTGCCGAGCAAAGTTCATATAGTCAAAGCTATGGTTTTTCTAGTAGTACAGATTGAGACTTGGACCATGAAGAAGCCTANGTGCTGCGATTCATGGGGTCGCAAAGAGTCAGACACGACTGAGCGACTGAACTGAACTGAACTGTGTGCTGTGCTTAGTCGCTCAGTTGTGTCCAACTCTTTGTTACCCCATGGTCTGTAGATCGCCAGGCTCCTCTGTCTGTGGGTTTCTCGAGGCAAGAATACTGGAATGGGTTGCCATTCCTTATCCAAGGAATCTTCCCAGTCCAGGGATTGAACCCAGGTCTCCTGCATTGCAGACAGATTCTTTACCAACTGAGCCACCAGGTAAACCCATCGATATAGAGCAGACAACAAAAAGACACAAAATAAACTACCAAGTGGGTATCCCAGCTGGCACTGATTGTAAAGAACCCGCCTGCCAATGCAGGAGACTCAAGAGATAAGGATTTGATTCCTGGGTCAGAAAGATTCCCCGGAGAAGGGCATGGCAACCCACTCTAGTATTCTTGCCTGACGAATCCCATGGACAGAGGAGCCTGGTGGGCTACAGTCCATAGTATCACAAAGAGTTGGACATGACTGAAGTCACTTAGGATGCACGCAAATTACCCAAACAGGTTAAGACATATTCCGTTATTATGGTTTTAGGAAAATAGTTTTGATAAAAACATAAATTTTGAATGAAAATAGGAGCAGTCCTTCAGAATGCCACATATAACAAAGTATATATATTTTTTAAATAGTATGTAAAATAGAGACCAGCATGATTCAGATCTGGGTGTGCATCAAGGAACGTTATGTGTACAGTTCAGTTCAGTTCAGTCACTCAGTCGTGTCCAAATCTGCGACCCCATGAACCACAGCACGCCAGGCCTCCCTGTCCATCACCAACTCCCAGAGTTTACCCAAACTCATGTCCGTTGAGATGGCGATGCCATCCAACTATCTCATCCTCTGTCATCCCCTTCTCCTCCCGCCTTCAGTCTTTCCCAGCATCAGGGTCTTTTCCAATGAGTCAGCCCTTGGTTCGAGTCAGGTGACCAAAGTATTAGAACTTCTGCTTCAGTGTCAGTCCTTCTAATGAATATTAAGGACTGATTTCCTTTAGGATTGGTGGGTCGTTACATTACATTGCTTATGTGTATAACTTGTATAGATTATAAATGACCTTCACTATGATAGAGGATGAATTCTGCTGTGATTGGAGATATACATTCATAAGAAAATTAAGCTATGTTTAGTTTTTACATATAATTTTACCTATCTAGATAATACCAATTCTATACCTATAGTTTAGCTTCTAAAATAATTCCATACGACGGTATACCAGTATAGAACAAAAATTTCCAGGTCATTACTGATCGTCCTATTATTTTAAGTCATAATTCATAAAATATTCCTATGCAACAAAGCATTTATTCACCCAGTAGCAAATATTAGACTTAAGTCTCCTAAGGTCTGTGCAGTGTCAGAGCGCCCTCCTGTGGCTCCTTTGGCCAGGGTTGTTTGCATCTACTGGGTTCCTTGTTAAATGAACTAACATTTATGCCTGCATGACTCAGATGGAATAAATTTCTTGGCCATTGCTAAAACTGTCGAAGAGCTATGATCAAGAACCTCTGCTGAAATCTGTGTATAAAATCTTATGTCTATTGTTATTTCTCCTGACTCCAAACACCTGAAAACTCAACTGATGTTGAAATGCAGTTGTTTTGATCTGCCTCAGCCTACTACTTGTCTGACTCTTTGGGACCCGGTGGACTGTAGCCCACCAGGCACCTCTGTACATGGAATTTTCCAGGCAAGAATACTGGAGTGGGTTGCCATTTCCTACTCCAGGTTATAAGAAAGAGATAAGTCACAAACAAATGAGTTGATATAGGATTTTGTTTTCAGAAATATATAGAATATGGCCTATTAGGGACTGGAATAATTCAACCAAACTGTACTTTTTATTTTTTGTCCAGATAATTGATTGTTGATTTGATCCTATATAAACAAATAAATATATTTACATTGTATGTTAATATATTTATCTGGTAGTTAAGTGTACCAAAAAGTAAATGCACTATATCTTTGTTCTATGTACCTTTTTTATTTATATGTAGTTCTTTTTGTTAATTGAAGTATAGTTGATGTACGATATATGTTTCAGGCATACGGAGTAGTGATTCAGAATTTGTAAAGGTTATATGCCATTTACAGTTATTACAAAATGTGAAACATATTCCGTGTATTGTACTCTATGTCCTTGTAGTTTATCTCTTTTATGCACAGTAGTTTGTGTCTCTTAATGGATACCCCCATCTTGCCCCTTCCCTCTCTCCACTGGTAACCACTTGTATCTTTTTTTGTATCTGTGAGTTGTTTCTATATTACTATATACATTCATTTATTTTCTAGACTCCACACGCAAGTAATATCATACAGTTTTTGTCTTCCTTTGACATACTATCTAGCACAGGAGATTATAGCCCTTTTCTTTTAAAGCTTTTAGTGGAGTATAATGTGAAAAATGGCTGAGTCATTATACTGTACTCCTGAGACTAACATAATATTGTAAATCAACCATATTCAGTAAAAATAAAAGTAAATGCATGCTTATAAAAATTCAGAAAATTTCATAAGAAATGATGGACAGGTGTTCTTCTGGGGAATTCAAAAGTGTGACAGAGCCTGGTAGGAAGTATGTCATACCTTTCTGTGTTGCTTGAATTTTGCCATTAGCTTGTATTAATTTATTTAAATACTTTAAATGACTTTCTGTACTTCATACACCAATTCATTTAACAGGTACTATTATTTTGTCCACATCAAGTAGTATGTGGGATCTTAGTTCCCCAACCAGGGATCAAACTGCCTCCCTTGCATTGAAAGCATGAAGTCTTGACCACTGGACTGCCAGGAAAATCCCTAATAGGTATTATTAAGAGTCAGCTTAATGAAGAAGAAACCGGGCTAAGTGCACAGATCTTGATAACTAACACTGAATTGGGTGCTGTCCTCCTGCAGCTTACAGTCTATCTGGGCACCCAGGCAATAGACAGATAGTTACAAGGGTAATAGCTAATATAAGTAGGGAATAAAGGTACTGGCCAAAATGTATTATTCTCAAGATCATAGTGACAATTCTTAGTTTCCCCAAAATTGAATTCTGATAGATATCATTTTCATGTTGTATATTTGTTTTACTCTAAATCCTCTCTAAAAATTAATTTTTGAAGTGTCATTGTGCCTTCAGGAAAGCCTTCTTATGTAAATGAACATATTGATTGAATCTCATTTCTATCTCCTTAAACAGGCTTATTCTAAAGGTTACCATGTACCTACCTGTTACCACATATGGGCAATCAAAGGGCACCTTCTAAAACACAACCTTTTCAATGTTTCAGGTATTTAAATAGGCATTTGGTGGCTTAGACAGTAAAGTGTCTGTCTACAATGCAAGAGACCAGGGTTCAATCCCTGGCTTGAGAAGATCCCATGGAGAAGGAAATGGCAATCCACTCCAGTACTATTGCCTGGAAAATCCCATGGACAGAGGAGCCTGGTAAGGTACAGTCCATGGGGTCACAAAGAGTCGGACACGACTGAGCGACTTCACTTTCACTTTCACTTTCAAGCCTCAGCACCAAAAATTTAATTGCATGTGTAGCAATCATTGTTGCAATATACCTAAAATCTCCCGCTAATAGTACTATATACCAGGTTAGCTGCATGTCCTCTTNGTACAGTCCATGGGGTCACAAAGAGTCGGACACGACTGAGCGACTTCACTTTCACTTTCACTTTCAAGCCTCAGCACCAAAAATTTAATTGCATGTGTAGCAATCATTGTTGCAATATACCTAAAATCTCCCGCTAATAGTACTATATACCAGGTTAGCTGCATGTCCTCTTCTGAAATGTATGAGAGTCAAGTATGAGCACGAGAGAGAGAGTGACTTATAGTGAGACACTCCTCAGTATGAATGCCAGCTCTGCCCCTTACGCACTCGGTTACTCATCTTCTCACCTGTAAAATAGGTAATATGTGCTGACAGCATGTACTGCCAAAGATTATTTGATGATTCCTTGAGGGAAGATTATGTAAAGCACCTCCTGGTCCAGTGTGTGTTAGTCGCTCAGTCGTGTCTGACTCTTGCGACGCCATGGACGGTACCCTTCCAGTTTCCTCTGTCCATGGAATCCTCCAGGCAAGAATACTGGAAGGGGCTGCCGTTTATTTCTCCAGGGGATCTTGCCAACCCAAGGATCAAACCCGGGTCTCCTGCATTGCAGGAGGATTCTTTACCATCTGAGACACCAGGGAAGCCCCCGAACTTCAAAGAATGGGAATCATTGCTATTGTGTTAACTTGCATGTGGTGTTGACTATCTAGAAAATATTTTTTCTCTTCTCTTGTGAGTTTGACACTCCTCATTTTTTAAAACAGATTTTGTTGACTAACAAGAAAGAAGATGAACAACTAAAATACTTCCCCAGACCAAACCAATGCATTATTTTTAATCCTCATAGCCAATGGTACTCTAATTCATTGCGGCTTACAATAAAGACACTCAGAGGTAGCCATAGAGTAAAGCTCAGGGTTCCACCACAGCAGCTCCAGACAATCTTAACCTGCCTAAGATGTCAGCTGGATTCAGAGGAAACACAGGGTAGGAAGAGATGATGCTCAGATCTTCTTTTACCCTGGGTGGCATGATCACGGACAATAGCTTTTGAATTTCCATCTGTAAAACGTAATGGATTCATTCATTAGTTAATAATTATATATCTTGAGAGCTGATTTATGCTTTTCTGTGAATGAATATGCTCTCTTGATTATGTCTCCTTCCTTGAAATTGTGTATTAGCTTATCATTCTGAAACAATAGATGAATAACTGGAAGGGATACTTTTTTAGAATAGTTATGTTTTAGAGAAGTATCTACTACATAAAAAGGGTTAGCAGTGCATGTTTATCTCCTGGGTTACAAATCATGCTTACAATAAGTACGAGTACATGAAAGTAGTGTCATATACCATGATATTTTGTGCAGATTGCTCCATTGTGACTGCATTGGTCATAACCAGTGTTAAGCCAATGAAAGTTTATACTTTATTTGTAGCATAATGAATCAGTGTTTCTACAAGCTGATCTACAAGTTCATTCACATATTTCATAAGAATAAAATGAATACATTATGAAAATGTTGAGAGATCTCTAAACATGGCTTGGTAACAGTAGGTGTTGCAGGAGGGCATCAGAGGAGACACACTGAAACCATAATCACAGAAGACTAGTCCATCTGATCACACAGACCACAGCCTGGTCTAACTCAATGAAACTAGGTCATGCCATGTGGGGCCACCCAAGATGGGCGGGTGATGGTGGAGAAGTCTGACAGAATGTGGTCCACTGGAAAGGGAATGGCAAACCACTTCAGTTTTCTTGCCTTGAGAACCCCATGAACAGTATGAAAAGGCAAAAAAATAGGATAATAAAAGAGGAATTCCCCAGATCAGTAAGTGCCCAATATGGTACTGGAGATCAGTGGAGAAATAACTCCAGAAAGAATGAAGGGATGGAGCCAAAGCAAAAACAATACCCAGTTGTGGATGTGACCGATGATAGAACCAAGGTCCAATGCTGTAAAGAGCAATATTGCATAGGAACCTGGAATGTTAGGTCCANTGAGTTTGAGTGAACTCTGGGAGTTGGTGATAGACAGGGAGGCCTGGTGTGCTGCAATTCATGGGGTCGGAAAGAGTTGGACACAACTGAGCGACTGAACTGAACTGAACTGAAGTAATTGCTAAGAGTTGGGACTGCTCTTCTATCCAATATTCATAACCCACTTCAGTAGTTTGAAGTTATTTTTAATAAGTGACTGCCTTGTCATGGATTCTACTTACCAGTCATCCTCACATCTCAGTAGGGCTTTGCAGTTAATTCCTGCGAGTGGAACAGATGTAGTATATGATAGTTTAGTTCAAGGTAGTTTTGAGATGGGAGTAGTTTTGTGTTTTTGCTGTCTCTCTCTTCCAGCTGAATATCAGTCTGTGTGATTTTGGAAGACATGTGTTGATGATGGTGCTGTGTTTCCTCAGTCACTTCAGTTGTGTCCAATTCTTTGTGACCCTATGAACTGTAGCCCACTAGAGTCCTCTGTCTATGGGGATTCTCCAGGCAAGAACACTGGAGTGAGTTTCTGTTCCTTCCTCCAGGGGATCTTCCCAACCCAGGGATTGAACTCTTGTCTCTTACGTCTCCTGCATTGGCAGGTGGGTTCTTTACCAATATTGCCACCTGGTTGATGATGGTATAACTTCCAATATTCTGGATTCCTGAATGACTTTATGGAGTAGAATGCTCTACCCCACCAATCAAAATCACCTGCACAGTTCCTTATATCACTGAAAATTAAATATTTGCTGTTCTAAGGAACTGAACTGTCTGTGTTGGGTTGTTAAAACAAGTGTTACCCTACTTAACACAGCAAAGGCACATTTTACCCAAGGCTCCAGAAAAAGAAGAAACTGTTTCACAAGTCATTGTTAATCTCAGTGTGAGAAGGTACAAAATATTTGAGTGCTGGCCTTTAATTAAAACGGTTAAATCAACCCATGCAAACAAACCCAAAATAAACCAGTTGATTTAGATCTAAATCAAAAACATGAAAGTTACTATTGAATTTTCCTAAATGTTTTAAAGATCTGTTTCCTACAAGCTAAATAGATCTAAGTATTTTTAGCATTATTTTAGAATATTGTTATCACCCTTAAAAATCAGTGATTTTTTGTGCAAGTAAAATAATATTTACATGATCAGAGAAGGCACCTGTTATAGTTATAAACCTAAAAATAGCAATTGCTATTAGGAGTATCATTTTCTAGACATCTAGTATGATGAAAGAAAGGGTTTAAGAAGGAGATCAATTTCTTTTGCCATAAAGAGGAGTTGGCATTTGTTACCTGGTTTTCAGGGAACTGCTGTCTTTCAACAGAACAGCTCTTTTGAAGGGCTGTTTTTGTATTACCAAGTTAGATCCCTGCTGGCAGCTTATGCTTTTTTGGAGAAACATTTAGGGCCTGATTAAAATGGGAAGGTGGGATAGATGTGCTTTTCAGGGGAAGGTGGGTCTTGTTAGCAGATTTGTTGTTGTTCAGTGGCTAAGTCGTGTGTGACTCTTTGCCACCCCATGGACTGTAACTCACCAGGTTCCTCTGTCCATCCAGGCGAGAATACTGGAGTGGGTTGCCATTTCTCTCTCCAGGGGATATTCCTGACCCAGGGATCAAACCCATGTCTCTGGCATCTCCTGCACGGGCAAGCACGTTCTTTAGCACTGAATCACCAGGGAAGCTTGTTAACAGGTTAGTCAGTCCTAAATGCTCCCAGAGTGGTAATACAGAGCAAGACATCCAAAACAGTCACCAAGCCTGTGCTTCTGCGGCTGCTCGACCAGGTTGTCCTTTCTTGAGCCCTTGTTTGTTGCATCTCTCTTTTATGTTCCCCTCCATCTGCCTTTTCCACTATTTAGCAGAAATAAAAGGAGTGATAAAAGTATCAATAAGAGAATGTTGCTCCTTTTTGAACCTTGAGAAAGAGCAGATAGGAGACATATTTTTGTATTAGGCAGCAGGAAAGAACCTAAGAAAGGTTTGAGGGTTTACCTCATTTGTAAGCTAATGAGTTAGCCTGTCACAGTTTTGCTGGTGCTGGTAAAAGACACAAGACAGCTGGGTCAGAGACAAGGGCCTTCTTTGCTCCAGTCTTAGTGCTCAGAGCATCGGCATGTCACTTAATTTCCACAGTGGTGTGCCTCAGGTGGCATGGGCACACACGACAGGCTGCCTCACACAAGAGCAACCCTGGGCTCAGTGAAGATGAGTCTTTCACACGGACAGCAGGCCAGTTTCTGCTCTGGAGGTCACACTATCTGTCTTCCCAGGCTGTACACCAGCCTGCATTTGTCCAGACAAAGATAATTTTTCTGCCGTCAAAGGATTTTTATTATATAGACATCCTTGAAAAGAGTTCAGGGAAAAGGGGCAAATTGCAAGACATTTAAAAAGCAAGAGACTTGTGGACATAAGAATTCTCTCTTCCTCTTAGTATATATATATCAATTCAGTCATTCAGTCATGTTCAACTCTTTGTGATCCCATGGACTGCAGCACTCCAGGCCTCCCTGTCCATCACCAACTCCTGGAGTTTACCCAGACTCGTGTCCATTGAGTTGGTGATGCCATCCAACCATCTCATCTTCTGCCATCCACTTCTCCTCCCACCTTCAATCTTTCCCAGCATC
Organism: Neotragus moschatus; assembly: GCA_006410615.1. NCBI lineage: Eukaryota > Metazoa > Chordata > Mammalia > Artiodactyla > Bovidae > Neotragus > Neotragus moschatus. Next base: position 370,348 of record SJYA01001341.1, read on the forward strand.
AAGGTCTTTTCCAATGAGTCAGTTATTCACATCAGGGGGCCAAAGTATTGGAGTTTCAGCTTCAGCATCAGTCCTTCCAATGAATATTCAGGACTGATTTCCTTTAGGATGGACTGGTTGGATCTCCTTGCAGTCCAAGGAACTCTCAAGAATCTTCTTCAACACCACAGTTCAAAAGCATCAGTTCTTTGGTGCTCATCTTTCTCTATGGTCCAACTCTCACATCCATAAATGACCACTGGAAAAACCATAGCTTTGACTAGATAAACCTTTGTTGGCAAAGTAATGTCTCTGCTTTTTAGTATCCTGTCTAGGTTGGTCATAGCTTTTCTTCCAAGTAGCAAGCATCTTTTAATTTCATGGCTGCAGTCACCATCTGCAGTGATTTTGGAGCCCCCCAAAATAAAAGTCTGTCACTGTTTCCCCATCTATTTCCCATGAAGTGATGGGACCAGATGCCATGATCTTAGTTTTCTGAATGTTGAGCTTTAAGCCAACTTTTTCACTCTCCTCTTTCACTTTCATCAAGAGGCTCTTTAGTTCTTCTTTGCTTTTGGCCATAAGGGTGGTGTCATCTCCATATCTGAGGTTATTGATATTTCTCCCCAATTCATCATGTACATATAAATATGCATATATCTTTATATATTCTCTACTTAGTATACACACACATTTACACACATCACAGACACACTAAGGCACAGAAAGGTATTTATGTAGAATAGAGTTTAATAAAATACTCATTTTTCACTGATTGAATTACCTATTTAACAACTAGACATTTAATTAAATATACAAAATATATAACATGAAAATATATATTAAGATATAATATATAAACATGTAAACATAACTAATATGTAATTCAAAAGTGAAAATGTTAGTTGCTCAGTCGTGTCTGACTCTTTGTAACGCCATGGACTATAGCCCACCAGGCTCCTCTGTCCATGGAATTCTTCAGACTAGAATACTGGAGTGGGTAGCTATTCCCTTCTCCAGAGCATCTTCCTTACCCAGGAATCAAAACCAGATCTCCTACACTGCCAGCAGATTCTTTACCATCTGAGCCAACAGGGAACCCCACAATATATAATGCAAAATGTACATTTAAAATAAAATGTAAATATATACATATATATTTCAGTAAATCTGTTTGGTAAAGAGTTAACTTGATCAATCAACAATAGGTATTAAGCCTTATTCTACATAGTTAGTTAACCTTTCTATTTCTTTCTGTAAGTCTAAGATAATAAAAAATCCATAAATTACATTATTCTGAAGTTGAAACTATGCATATTAAACACTGCAAATTATAGTTGGTTCATATGTATCAGTTCAAAATGTCAGATCTTATTCTTTAGTTATTATATGAATGTTTATCTTTTATTATGCTTTCAAAATCAACTATTAGTTACAACTGACTTTACTAGATAATTATTAATTGCTGTGTGTATAGATATATATATGATTTATAATGCTTTGTGCTTTATAAATGTATTCTATCTGTAGTTTTATTCAGCTTTCAAAGAAATTAACTAGAATGCTTTTATTCAGAATGTAGAAAAGTCTGTTTATTTTACTATTATTAATTCAAGTAGACTCAAATTGAAATGTAGAATCAAGGTAAAATAGAAGAAAGATACTAGTTTATGACTTTCTTGCCCTCTTCNCTCTTTGTGATCCCATGGACTGCAGCACTCCAGGCCTCCCTGTCCATCACCAACTCCTGGAGTTTACCCAGACTCGTGTCCATTGAGTTGGTGATGCCATCCAACCATCTCATCTTCTGCCATCCACTTCTCCTCCCACCTTCAATCTTTCCCAGCATCAAGGTCTTTTCCAATGAGTCAGTTATTCACATCAGGGGGCCAAAGTATTGGAGTTTCAGCTTCAGCATCAGTCCTTCCAATGAATATTCAGGACTGATTTCCTTTAGGATGGACTGGTTGGATCTCCTTGCAGTCCAAGGAACTCTCAAGAATCTTCTTCAACACCACAGTTCAAAAGCATCAGTTCTTTGGTGCTCATCTTTCTCTATGGTCCAACTCTCACATCCATAAATGACCACTGGAAAAACCATAGCTTTGACTAGATAAACCTTTGTTGGCAAAGTAATGTCTCTGCTTTTTAGTATCCTGTCTAGGTTGGTCATAGCTTTTCTTCCAAGTAGCAAGCATCTTTTAATTTCATGGCTGCAGTCACCATCTGCAGTGATTTTGGAGCCCCCCAAAATAAAAGTCTGTCACTGTTTCCCCATCTATTTCCCATGAAGTGATGGGACCAGATGCCATGATCTTAGTTTTCTGAATGTTGAGCTTTAAGCCAACTTTTTCACTCTCCTCTTTCACTTTCATCAAGAGGCTCTTTAGTTCTTCTTTGCTTTTGGCCATAAGGGTGGTGTCATCTCCATATCTGAGGTTATTGATATTTCTCCCCAATTCATCATGTACATATAAATATGCATATATCTTTATATATTCTCTACTTAGTATACACACACATTTACACACATCACAGACACACTAAGGCACAGAAAGGTATTTATGTAGAATAGAGTTTAATAAAATACTCATTTTTCACTGATTGAATTACCTATTTAACAACTAGACATTTAATTAAATATACAAAATATATAACATGAAAATATATATTAAGATATAATATATAAACATGTAAACATAACTAATATGTAATTCAAAAGTGAAAATGTTAGTTGCTCAGTCGTGTCTGACTCTTTGTAACGCCATGGACTATAGCCCACCAGGCTCCTCTGTCCATGGAATTCTTCAGACTAGAATACTGGAGTGGGTAGCTATTCCCTTCTCCAGAGCATCTTCCTTACCCAGGAATCAAAACCAGATCTCCTACACTGCCAGCAGATTCTTTACCATCTGAGCCAACAGGGAACCCCACAATATATAATGCAAAATGTACATTTAAAATAAAATGTAAATATATACATATATATTTCAGTAAATCTGTTTGGTAAAGAGTTAACTTGATCAATCAACAATAGGTATTAAGCCTTATTCTACATAGTTAGTTAACCTTTCTATTTCTTTCTGTAAGTCTAAGATAATAAAAAATCCATAAATTACATTATTCTGAAGTTGAAACTATGCATATTAAACACTGCAAATTATAGTTGGTTCATATGTATCAGTTCAAAATGTCAGATCTTATTCTTTAGTTATTATATGAATGTTTATCTTTTATTATGCTTTCAAAATCAACTATTAGTTACAACTGACTTTACTAGATAATTATTAATTGCTGTGTGTATAGATATATATATGATTTATAATGCTTTGTGCTTTATAAATGTATTCTATCTGTAGTTTTATTCAGCTTTCAAAGAAATTAACTAGAATGCTTTTATTCAGAATGTAGAAAAGTCTGTTTATTTTACTATTATTAATTCAAGTAGACTCAAATTGAAATGTAGAATCAAGGTAAAATAGAAGAAAGATACTAGTTTATGACTTTCTTGCCCTCTTCAGAAACCAGATCTTGAAGCAACATAATAATTCCTCTTCCTTGATAGATAGAATCCTTTTAATAAACTGTGATCCATCAGGCTATCAGAAAAGCAACAGATGCAGTTTGGGGAGAAGACTGAAGGGATGTTTATGAAAATCACTGTGATTTTCCCTTCAAAGAGTATTCATAAAGAGCCTGGTAAAAGAGAGTGAAATCGTCCATTCCTATGCGAGAACACTTTAGGAGAAGGATTTTTTGTTGTTGTTGAGCCTTGCCTCTACCAAGAGTCTCCTTTTTAATAGCAGGACCAGGTCGTGTTACAAAGCATATGCTGCAATTTATTGCAGTGTCCTTGTCTCACAGTGGTCTCTGATCACCTTTCACTTCTTAGGGAAAGAAAGCTTAAAGGAAAAGGGAAGCTCAGGTTTAATGAGCTGGAGCTCTCAGTAGTTTGCGTATAGAGTCGGGGCAGGGGCCAGGCAGGAGTAAATTTGAAACGGGGATAGCAGAAGGATAAAGTTTGTTGGTTTTATTCTTTTGTTAAATATTCTGTACGAAAATTTTCTTTCCTTGGTATTTAAAATTGCCCTCAGTATTCTGACCTCAACTGAAATTGAACAATAAAACTAACTTGCTGAACTGATGTAGGCAAAGTCAAAAAGGCTCCTCATTTCCCCAGGTTATTTGCCCTGCCTTTGTGCAAAAGCACTAGACAACCAGAATAAATGACTGTGCAGCTGCCTGTTTATAATGAAGAGCACGCCACCGCTACTGCCTACTAATTACAAGCCCGGGCTTAATTAAGATCTAAGTATTCATTTTAGAGCCATATTGCCTTAATTCTCCTGCAAAAAAGGTCAGTCCATAGGTACAGTCAGGAGTGGATCTGTCATCCACCTGGAAGGTAGCTTTTGAGGAACTTTCAGAGCACATTTGATGGATTTACTAATTTTCCTTTTATCTCTGAGAAGTAGCTTTTTTTTGTTGCAGTAAAAAGTTCTCGTGTCTCCCAAAGCTTCCATTCAATTCTCATTTGAACGAATAAAATGCTTTTTTAGAATGACAATTTTTTTTGTACAATCTGAAGGCATGGAAATGTGCACATAAATACAGTTAGCTGTTGACTCTTTTATCTAATTCATGACTTATCTAAATGGCTTGAGATGGTTACTATTTCCTGATATTCATAGCAGAAAGAAAATCCTGCAACAGAAGTTAACTGCTGGGATTGTAATACAAGTGTACTATATATGGGGCTTCCCAGGTGGCTCAGTGGATAAAGAATCTGCCTGCAATGCAAGAGATGCAGAAGACATGGGTTTTATCTTTCCCCGGGTTGGAAAGATTTCCTGGAGGAGGGCATGGCCACCCACTCCAGTGTTCTTGCCTGGAGAATTCCACGGACAGAGGAGCCAGGCGAGTTACAACCCAGATGGTTGCAAAGAGTCAGACACGACTAAGCGACTGAGCAGAGACGTGGGTATATAGAAGTGAGGGGCTTCTGTTATCTATTGGACGGGCAGATCTTCCTCCTGCTTGGTGATATTTCATCTGAACTATTTATTCATCTAACCAAGATATATTGGAAGGAAAATTATATACATCTCCCACCTACCTATCTGTAACCACTGGAGTTTACCAATATTTACTAAGAGAGCCTGTACAAGTAGTTATTGTAGCTTTGAGGTCCATGTACAGTTTCATGCCCCCAAAGCCTTAGAGTTGCAAGTTATTTTAGTAAACACTACTAATACACAGGTTAGAAGTGGGGACAGGTGGGGTTCAATTGTCCCTTTTCCATCCAGATAGCTAATGCTGTTTCTAATATCATTTCTAATGATGTTTCAATGCAAATGCAAAGATTTACTTGAGAGCAGGCTGAGTCACTTAAATGATCTACAGAGCTTAGGAATGATGGCCATAGTCTATAATTTTCATACGATCCTGTGAAAAAGGAAAATGTATTTTATGGTCGGGTGACTTTCCCAAATCCATCACATTAGGTTCATCAAAGTTTAAAAAATAAAAAACACAAAAAATTTTATGTGAGTTTAAATTTGGTTTCGCTAAAACTGCCATCCAGCCACACAAGACTATGAAATTTACTATTTATTATTTATAAATAGCTAGAAGAAAATTTTGATATCAAGAAATTTGTGATTCCCAATTGTTTCCATGCAACTTTTAAAAAATGGGGAAAAGTCAATTAAGTTAATGAGGGTTAAGGAATGTACAAGAAGAATTTGTAATCACAGATCTCTGTGTTTGCAAAACTGAAAATAATGATTACTAATGTATGCATGCCCTGAATCACAAGAATATTTTTCCTTTTAGCAGTAATGTAAATACCAAAAAGCATCAAAAAGAGTGCAGTTTTTCAAATGCAAATTTATCTAATGTCTGCCTACTTTGTAGAGTTCAGTTGTGATTGACATCTATTAAGGGATTCTTCACCAATTCCCAAACAACTGAGGAATATTAAACATATTAGAAGAGGTTTATACTATGGCTTCCCAGGAGGCGCTAGTGGTAAAGAACCCACCTGCCAAAGCAGGAGATGTGCTCGACACAGGTTTGATCCCTGGGTCAGGAAGACCCCCTGGAGGAGGATATGGCAACCCACTCCGGTATTCTTGCCTGGAGAATCCCATGGAGAGAGGAACGTGGTGAGCTACAGTCCATAGGGTCCCAAAGAGCTGGACACGACTGAAACAACTTAGCATGTACACACGCATACTTAAGCTATACTCCGTCCACCCCCAAATCGCAATGACTTAAAACATCAAGTCTATTTTTCAGTCATTTACTATGTTATTGGAGGTTAGCACTCTCCAGGGTACTGAACTAAATGTGGTAACTCAGAGATCCAGATGGTTTAAAATTGTAGCTCTGCTACTAACATGTGACCCTTCCTCTTACCCTCAGGGAGAACTGGAGAATCATGAGGACTTTTTTCCCACCTCAGATAAGAAATGATACAGTGCTTCAGGTTACCCCCTCATTAATTGGGATTAGCTACCTAGTGGTCCCTTCTCCCTACGAAGGGACTGGAAAATGAGGGGGTGGAGGGTGGGGCAGATACAATGTTAGTTGAGCATCAGCGTCTTTGTTAAATGAGATTATTTGACATTTTAAGAGCCACTTCTGAGAAACAGCATAAGACTTGCAATATTCTGTTTCCCAAGGGTCAATTCCTAGAGTTTACATGCAAAATGTTCTATGAGATAGGGTCAAATTTTGATTATGTGGAATTTATACTATTGATGGAGAAAGAAACAGAGGGTAGTCAGACTTATAAGTAAATTAGGTTAACCAATTCTGTGTTCTAGGCTTATTGCTTTCTTCCCTTTCAGCTAGTTCTTCCTCTTAGGTTGAAGAAACACAAGTGTTTCCTACTAGACTATAATAAGAGGAGAAATAACATAATACTGCTACCTAAGACAGAAAGCACTCTCTCCCAAACCCCTCCTGTCTCTCTGGTCTCTTTCTTTCTCCTCTCCTCTCTCTTCCTACTTCCATACCTCTCTCTCTTTCTCTCCCCTTCCCCTTTCTCTCTCGCACTTGAAGATTCCAGGTTCTTTTAAAAAATGTATTTTTTGTGTGTGTGCTGGATCTTAGTTATGGCATGTGGGCTCTTTGATCTTTGCTGCAGTGTGAGGGATCTAGTTCCCTGACCAGGGGTCAAACTCTAGCCCTTGCATTGGCAGTGCAGAGTCTTAGCCAGTGGGCCACTAGGGAAGTTCCTCCATGATCTCTCTCTCTCTCTCTTTTTTAAATTTATTTTTAACTGGGGATAATTGCTTTACAATACTGTGTTGGCTTCTGCCATACAACAATGTAAATCCATATGTAAATCCAATGTAAATCCATATGTAAATCCAATGTAAATGTAAAGCTATAAGTATACATATGTCCCCTCCTTCTTGAACATCCCCTCCCACTCCCACCCTTCCCATCCCACTCCTCTAGGTTGTCACAGAGCACCAGGTTGAGCTCCCTGTGTTATACAGCAATTCCCCATTAGATATCTAATTTACATATGGTAATGTATGTGTTTCAATGCCACCCTTTACTCCATGCCACCTTCTTCTTCCCCCACTGTGTTCAAAGTCTATTCTCTATGTCTGTGTCTCTACTCCTGTCCTGCAAATACTATCATCGGTACCATTTTTCTAGATTCCATATATAATGCTCTTAGGTAGTTAGAATGGGAAAAAGGAGTCCAAAATGGCGGTGGCTAAAAGACAAAGAAAGGAAAATGGAACAAAAGAAAACCAAGGACTGGAGTGAGAACCTCAGGTGAAACCAACAGCCCTCCTGGCTAGCCCAGTTTGCATAGGGCAGGCTCAAGGAGGGGAGGAGACAAACGTATAAAAAGAGGAAGCCACGATGGATTGAGGCCTCTCCTTTGAGGTCGGCCCACCCTCACACCTTGAGGGTGTACTTTCCTTTGCTTGCCCAAGAAAACTCTGAGCTGTAACCGAGCTGTAACACTGGTCCGCCATTTCAAATCTTTGCTGTGGTGAGACAGAACTGAGAAAATTACACACTCCCCTGACATCTCTGGTGCCATGACTCAGATTTAACCTGGCTGAAACAAGCACAGCTCTGCCCTTGCTAAGTGGAGGTGGAGTTGAACGGAAGCTCAACTTGGTGAAAAATTATGTGGTTGAAGCTGAACACAAAGGAAATCCATCACAGTGGAAATGACCAGAAGCCCAGCATGCTAGAAACTGGGACAGCAAAAAACAACTTGGCAGAAAGCTTATGTGGCTCAGTCTCAGTTTCCAGAAGACCGCCGGTTAGGAGGTCCTTGTCCTTATGGCTGAAAGGAAATATAGCTAACAAAATCTTAATTCCTTTACACTCTCTCATTTCTTGTTTCCTTGAGCCCTTTGTGAATAGGTGAGTGGCAGTGGGTGCAACTGAGGGACTCTGGCAGGGGCTGCTCCCCAGTGTATCCTGAAGGCTCCACTGTCTGCTGCATCCCAGTAGCTGTTGCCCAAGTGGGTGAGAGTTCTCTGTTCTTAACCTCCTTTGTGCCAAGGATCAGGTCAATGAAAACTGTGGGCACAGGTCAGGCATTTAGCAGTTTTCCCAGAGAGTTATTAGGGGGTTCCTCGACACTTTTTTGCCACTGCTTTTTCCTCCTGTCCTTCAGCTCTTCTCTCTATCTGTGCCACTGCTTTCAAAGCATTGGGCAGGTCATCATCTTTTCATTTTTGAAAGTTGTGTTTGAAACTGTTTACCTAAGACTGGGACTCAAACCCCACGTGGCAGGGACTCTGTGCTATGCTTAGTCACTGTCAAGTCCTACCAGGACATGAGCCTGGCTAAAACCCGCGGGGCCTGATTTCAGGACCTAATGAAGCTCAGGTTCTTGATGTCTCATTGAAAAAAATTCAGTGAGAGACACAGCTATAGGTAAGAGGTAGATTTGTTCAGATTCAGAGAGAAGCAGAGTCCACAGAGTGTGTGCCATCGCAGAGGGTGAGTGTGGCGGCCATGACATGTGCTGTGGTTAGTTTTTATGAGCTGGGTGATTTCATATGCTAATGAGTGGGAGGATCATTCCAACAATTGGGGAACCACCCACTCCTTGGTCTTTTGATAGTGCCTTGGAAATGTCATGGAGCCTCTGGGTGTGTCATTTAGCTTGCAGATTTAGGATCAAGCTTTAGTTGAATTTGACTTGTCTACCATCTTGGACCCATTTGAATTTAACTGGTTTATGTTATACCCTTGGGCTGTGTCATTCTTTTGAAAGTTGTGACCTGCCCGCTTCACTCCTGTTTCATGTTCTTTTCCTGAGCCCTGTCGAGGCCCACAGTGTTGCTTCTACAGTCTTCCAGAGGGACAACCAGAAATAACTGGCTCTTGGGAGGGAGATACTGTATCATATCCAATCCCTCTAGGTATTCAGGCCTTCATTTTCCATGTTTCCTACAACATGTGCAACAATAGCATCTCTCAGTGAACCCGCTAGGGTGGGTGCCAGGCACACAATGCCTGCTAGAAGTCCATCTGTTGGTGGCATCCCTTCAAGGGCAATTGGGCTTCCAGGGATAATGTTTGCCACTTTGGGAGTTAGCCCTGCAGGCCATTGGGGCCCAAACCCTTACTACCCTTCTCCTAAAACTACAAGCATATTCCCTGGATCAAATCTCCACTCCACTTCTATGGAATATCAGGTCTGTTGCCTTTTATCATTTTGTCCTTAAGCCACTTACTAACTCCTACAACCAGGGCCCTGCCCCCTTATAAGCAACATCGCTCCATCCAGCTTATTATTAAAATACACTTAAAGCCCCTAACAGGATCAGATAACCCACTCCCTTGTCATTACTTCTGTTATTACCTAAAGTGGGTCTATGACAATGAAATGTTTACCATTGGAAACACTCTGAATTGCTCTTATGGAGGATTAGGGGAATAAATCAGTGACTTACATTCCCTCAGAGCAATACGAGGATGTTATGGCTGTTTCACCAGGTTCCCAGTCTAAGAACACAGGCTTGGATTGCTTTATATCATAGTATCTATTCCCATCTGCAGTGGACAAACTGGCAATGAGTTTAGATTACAACCCCTTAATCCTCCTCAGCATTAGTCATACTGGGGACCTTGGGGATGCCCAACTCCAGCCTGGGATCCCAGGAGATCGACCTGCCTTAACCTGCCTAGGGTCCTCGTCCTTGGGAGGTTGTCACACCACAACCTGCTCAGGAATCTGCCAGTCCAGGGGTCCCAGGAGGTTGACATGCCTCGACCTGCCCAGGGACCCAATTCACGGGAGGCCAACATGCCTCCACCTGCCTGGGCATTCCATCTTCAGGAGGCTGTCATGCCTCAACCTGCCTGGGAATCTGCACCCTGACCCGGGGATGCCTGGCTCTCAGGTTGCAACAGTACTGGGTGGGATAAGCTTCAGAAAGACTCACCCCTACGGAAGTCCATTTGTGGAAAGAGAAGGAAGCCTGTTAGCTGTGGGACTGCGCCCAGTCTCAGCAGTAACTCAGGAGCCCAATGAGAACTCCATTGTCTTTCTGGAAAGGCTAAAAGAGGCGCTCCAAAAGTTTACCAATCTGGACTTGGACTTTTATGAGGACAGGTGATTTTAAAGGACAAATTCCTGTCCCAATGTGCATCAGACATGAGGATAAAGTTACAACAGCTACAGCAGCAGGGCCCTGCTGCCTTTTTAAATGAGATGGTCCTGCTGTTGCTACTGCTAAGTCGCTTCAGTCGTGTCCAACTCTGTGCGACCCCATGGACGGCAGCCCACCAGGCTCCCCCGTCCCTGGGATTCTCCAGGCAAGAACACTGGAGTGGGTTGCCAGTTCCTTCTCCAATGCATAATGGTGAAAAGTGAAAGTGAAGTCACTCAGTCGTATCCGACTGTTCATGACCCCATGCACGGCAGCCCACCAGGCTCCTCCATCCATGGGAGTTTCCAGGCGAGAGTACTGGAGTGGGGTGCCATCCAGACAGCCACAAATACCTTTTATAACAGAGAACAGGAGAGGGAGGCCAAGGCCCAGGAAAGGGAGAGAAGGAAAGAGATAAGGCATACCCAGATGCTGGCCAGCCTTCAGGGAAGCCCTGTGGCAAATCCCAAGTCCTTAAAGGACAAGGCATGAGGCAAATGCCTAATCTGTATACAGGGGGACATTGGGCCAATGAGTGGCCAAATTATAACATGTCTCTTAAAATGGCATGCTACAAATGCCATCAATTGGGGCACTGGGAAGCACTCTGCCCTGGGGACCCAAGAGCCTCAAGGTCAAGTGCCAAGCCTTCCCTCATGATGGTTCAACAGGACTGAAGCAGCCCACTCCAGCCAGCCTGCCTGTACAGACAACCATCACGGGGCTGGAGCCAAGGGTGCAACTGGATGTGGCAGGTAGGTCTGAGAATTTCTTGCTTGACACAGGGGTTACCTACTCTGTCCTGACCTCCTGCTCCAAAGTCGTCTTCTCCCAAACCTGTACCATTTTGGGTGCTACAGGAAAAACATTTACAAAAAGATTCACCTGAGCACTTCTTTGTTGCTGGGATGAACAAATGTTTTCCCACCAGGTTCTGGTGGTCCCTGAGTGTCCTACTTCCGTATTGGGAAGAGATCTCTCCCTGCCTTTGAAATTTTGAAGTTATTGCAGTCCTGATAGAATATGCTTTAAAACTCTCTCTTGGGGGCAAACTAACTATTTTTACCAGCTACCAAGTGAAACAGCTCCTGAATCAGAGAGGCCATTTGTGGATGTCTCATCAAAGGATCCTCAGATATCAAGAAGTGCTAATGGAAAATACAAACCTGCCTATATCCCCTTGTGAGGTTCTTAACCCAGCTACCCTCCTTCCTACCCCCGAGGGCTCTCTCTCCCCTTTTACTCTTGCCTAGAAACCCTGGACCACCGGACAAAATCCTGAGACGGATTGTCAGAAAATCCTCTGACCAATCCTGAGGAAATCTGATACTCTGATGGAAGCAGCTTTGTCTTGGATGGAAAAAGAAGAGCTGGATATGCAAGAGTTTCCACTTTTGAGACCGTAGAGGCTAAACCTTTGCCACCAGGTACTTCAGCCCAGTTGGCTGAGCTCATAGCTCTGACTTGAGCTTTAGAGCTGGGAAAGGGAAAGAGAATAGCCATTTACACTGACTCCAAGCATGCCTTTCTGGTGCTACATGCACGTGCTGCTATTTGGAAAGGAAGAGGCCACTTGACCACCCGAAGGTCCCCAGTCAAATATGGTGATCACATCCTTAGACTCTCGGAGGCAGTCCATCTGCCCACTGAGGTTTCACTCTCCCACTATAAAGGACACCAAAAAGGGAGCACGGAAGTGGCACGAGGGAAGCGAGCAGCCGATCAGGCAGCCGATCAGGCAGCATCACAGAACAAATGATCCAGTAGGTGTTGCCACCTTAGTTCCACAGACTAATTTGCCAGAGACTCCTCACTGCAGATGAGATTCTTCAAGCTAAGAGTGAGGGCTTTCAAGAAGAACATGTGGGGTGGTTCCAAGAGGAGGTACTCCTTTTTCTGTCTGGGAACCTCCAATGGAAGTTGGTTAACTCCTTACATGCCACCACTCATTTAGGGGAGAAGGCCCTCCAAAGATTACTAGAAAGGTCCTTCAGAGGAACAGGCTTCCAAATGACAATAAGGCAAGTGGTCTTCTCTTGTCCCACTTGCCAATTAAACAACCCCCAAGGAGCTCAAAGACCCCAGTGCATGGGACCTACCCAGGAGAGGACTGGCATGGACTTCACCCAGATGCCAATTTCTCAAGGGTATTAATACCTACTAGTCATGATAGAGACATTCACAGGGTGGAATGAAGTTTTCCCAACCAGACTGTGACTGCTGAGGAGGTGGTTAAAAAAAAAAAAAAAAAAAAAAAAAGAAAGAAAAAAACTGCTCCATGAAATAATTCTGAGATTTTCGTCTGCCCAGGTCATTACAAAGTGACAATGGGACATCATTTACTTCTAAGGTCACCCAAGGGTCTCTAAAGCATTGGGCATTCCTTATTATCCTCATTGTGCCTGGAGGCCTCAGTCTTTAGGAAAACTAGTAAGAGCCAACCAATTCTTAAAATCAGCGATAAAAAAGATAACCCAGGAGACCTCCCTGGGATGGAAGGAGGCTTTACCAATACATCTCCTCTGCACCCATATTGACCCAAAGGAACAGGCTGGCCTTAGTCCTTATGAGATGCTATATGGGAAACCTTTTGTTTATGTCAATGATCTCTTCCTAGATCCAGAGGCTCAGACCCTCTGGCCTTGTACCATGGCCATCTGACAATTGCAACAAGATATAGCTTTGAGGGGTGTCAACCAGGACCCAAAAGATTCTAAACAGTCACCACTATATGCCCCAGGGACTCGAGTCCTAATTAAAGTCTGGAAAGATGGGTCCCCAAAGGCTCAACTCCAGCCCACATGAAAAGGCCCCTACCCTGTAATACTTTCTTCCCCCACAGCAGTCAGGGTATCAGGGCATGACTCCTGGATTCACTACTCATGAATCAAGCCACGGAAAAAAGCAGAAGAGGACACGCAATATACCCATGAGCCTCTGGGAGATCTCAGATACCTATTAAGTACTACAAATCAGGTCATTCTAGTGAAAATCCCCAAAATTAAGTTTCTGTGGATAAACTTTTTCAGGATAGCTCTAATGAGCCGACACAGCTTGGCAGGGGTTGTACTCCAAAATAGACAGGAGATAGATCTCCTGATCCCTGAGCAAGGAGGGACTTGAGCCATCTTGAATAAGATGTATTGTTTCTGGGTAAATACCTCCAGCCAAGTTAAAGAAAGTCTCACAGTCCTCAAGAAAAACGTTCAGACCCTCTGGATCTCAAAGAATTAGCTGGAGAGTTCTCAGGGTGGCTACAATCACTCTTTGGGGGACCCTTCTCCTGATGAGGGGGGTTTGATGCTGCTTATGATTGTGCCAATGTATTGTCCATTGCCTAACCCATTTTGTCTCTGCTGAGGTCAACAAGCTACAACATGCAGTGCCAGTTCAACAAGGATATGTGAAACTACACCCAACCATGGAAAATATCACTCACCCTTAGATGGACACCGCTATAAGGACCCTGAGGCTTGAGAGTAGCAAGAAGGGGAGGCCAAATGCCCCTTGCTGTCCCAGCTCAGCAGGAAGTAGCCAGAGAGACCTTGATGTCCCTATTCCCAAAGAATTGGGCCTCCCATCTCTTGAGAAGGCAATGTTAGGTAGTTAGAGTAGGAAAAAGGAGTCCAAAATGGCAGTGGCTAAAAGACAAAGAAAGAAAAAAGCCTGTGAAAATGGAACAGAAGAAAATCTGAGGACCAGAGTGAGAACCTCAGGTGAAACAAACAGCCCTCCTGGCTAGCCCAATTTACATTGAGCAGGCTCAAGGGAGGGGAGGAGACAAACGTATAAAAAGAGGAAGCCAAGACGGATTGAGGCCTCTCCTTTGAGGTCGGCCCACCCTCACGCCTTGAGGATGTACTTTCCTTTGCTTGCCCAGTGAAACTCTGAGCTGTAGCCAAGCTGTAACACTGGTCCGCCATTTCAAATCTTTGCTGTGGCAAGACAGAACCAAGGAATTTACACACTCCCCCAGCAATGCATTAATATACAAAATTTGTTTTTCTCTGTCTGACTTACTTCCTTTTCTGTATCAGGAACTAGGCTCATCCACATCACTAGAATTGACTCTGGTGTGCCTTTTGATAGCTGAGTAATATTGCATTGTATATATGGGCCACAACTTCTTTATCCTTTCATCTGTCGATGGACATCTAGGTTGCTTTCATGTCTTACCTAATGTAAATAGCGCTGCTATGAACATTCCTCCATGCTCTCTTATAGACAAAAATAAAATATGCAATAATATGCTCCTTTCTGTTATTCTTTAATTTAAAAGTTTCCTCTGCTTCATCACATTAGGAATGAGATGTCACCCTTTTATTTGTAAGTTGATAATTTTTGTTTAGGTTTCATATTCAGGAAATATAAAAAAGAATTCACAAATTAAAGGGACCATTTTTTCTCTTCAGTTCACTTTCTATATTACAGAAAAATTGCACTTTAAAAAAAGTCCCTAGGTGTATTTCACATTCACAGATCACTGATCTCACAATTGATTGAACCCAAATATGAACAATGCAAAAACATTTAATAATAATAGCAATGATAATATAGCTATAGTCCAGTAGAAAACATTAAATTATTTTATAATTTTCTGACTTTACTTTTAGTTTTAAGGTAACAAATTATCCACTCAATAACAAAAATCACAAAATTCTGAAATATCAATTTTTTCTAAAACAATGTTTGTTTTATGATAATAAAATTTTACTTACTTATACTGTGACTAGGAATTAACTCAAGATGTAAATGTCTCTTTTGATTAAATTTCATAGGTTGATACATTTTTATGTTTTTAACTATGATATTGAAAGAGTACAGAATAGTATTTCTCAGTTCAGTTCAGTTCAGTCACTCATCATGTCCAACTCTTTGTGACACCAAGGACTGAAGAACACCAAACTTCCCTGTCTTTAACCAACCGCTGGAGCTTGCTAAAGCTCATGTCCATCATGCTGGTGTGATGCCATTCAACTATCTCATTCTCTGTCATCCCTTTTTCTTCCCACCTTCAATCTTTCCCAGCATCAGGGTCTTCTGCATTGAGTCAGTGCTTTGCATCAGGTGGTCAAAGTATTGGAGTTTCAGCTTCAGCATCAGTCCTTCCAATGAATATTCAGGACTGATTTTCTTTAGGATTGACTGGTTTGATCTTGTAGTCACAGGGATTCTCAAGAGACTTCTCCAACGCCACAATTCAAAAGCATCAATTCTTTGGCTCTCAGCTTTCCTTATAGTCCAACTCTCACATCCATACATGACTACTGGAAAAACCATAGCCTTGATTAGACAGACCTTTGTTGACAAAGGAATGTCTCTCCTTTTTAATATGCTGTCTAGGTTGGTCATATCTTTTCTTTCAAGAAGCAAGCATCTTTTAATTTCATGGCTGCAGTCACCAAATGCAGTGATTTGGGAGCCCCCAAAATAAAGTCTGCCACTGTTTCCATTGTTTTCCCATCTATTTGCCATGAAGTGATGGGACTAGATGCCATGATCTTAGTTTTCTGAATGTTGAGCTTTAAACCAACTTTTTTCACTCTTCTCTTTCACTTCCATCAAGAAGCTCTTCAGTTGCTCTTTTGCTTTCCATCATAAGGGTGGTATCATCTACACATCTGAGGTTATTGATATTTCTCTCCCAATCTTGACTCCAGCTTGTGCTTCATCCAGCCCAATATTTTGCATGGTGTACTCTCCATATAAGTTAAATAAACAGGGTGACAATATTGACATACTCTCTTCCTGATCTGAAACCAGTCTGTTATTCTATGTCCAGTTCTAACTGTTGCTTCTTGAACTGCATACAGATTTCTCAGGAGGCAGGTAAAGTGGTCTGGTATTCCCATCTTTTTAAAAATTTTCCATAGTCTGTTGTAATCCACACAGTCAAAGGCTTTGATGTGGTCAATAAAGCAGAACTAAATGTTTTTCTGGAACTCTCTTGCTTTCTTGATGATCCAGTGGATATTGGCAATTTGATCTCTGGTTCCTCTGGCTTTTTAAAATTCAGCTTTAACATCTGGAAGTTCGGATGCACAGTTCATGTACTATTGAGCCTGGTTTGGAGAATTTTGAGCATTACTTTGCTAGCATGTAAGATGAGTACAATTTGTGGTAGTTTGAATATTCTTTGGCATTGTCTTTCTTTGGACTGGAATGAAAACTGACCTTTTCCAGTCCTATGGGCACTGGTGAGTTTTCCAAATTTGCTGGCATATTGAATATAGCACTTTAACAGCATCATCTTTTAGGATTTGAAATATCTCAACTGGAATTCCATCACTTCCACTAGCTTTGTTGGTAGTGATGCTTCCTAAATCCCACTTGACTTCACATTCCAGGATGTCTGGCTTGAGGTGGGTGATCATACCATTGTGTGATCACACCATCTGGGTCATGAAGATCTTTTTTGTATAGTCTTCTGTGTATTCTTGCCACCTCTTCTTAATATCTTCTGTTTCTGTACAGAAACAGAATATCTTCTGTACAATTTCTGTCCTTTATTGTGCCCATCTTTGCATGAAATGTTTCCTTGGTATCTCTAATTTTCTTGACCAGATCTCTAGTCTTT
Organism: Neotragus moschatus; assembly: GCA_006410615.1. Lineage (NCBI taxonomy): Eukaryota > Metazoa > Chordata > Mammalia > Artiodactyla > Bovidae > Neotragus > Neotragus moschatus. The sequence continues at coordinate 387,553 of SJYA01001341.1, forward strand.
CCCATTCTGTTGCTTTCTTATGTTACTTAGATTTTTAAGTACAGGAGAAGACTTTTCTTACTCATCTATAGATCAGCCTCCATAATGGGTTGAACAGGGGTACCCCAAAAGATATGTCCCCCACAACCTCCCAATATGACTTTATTTGTAGATGTAATTTTAAAGAATCTGGACAGGAGATCATCCTAGATCTTAATACAATGACAGATTTCCTTGTAGGAAGAAAGGACATATTGGTGCTCACACACAGAAAAAGAGAGTGTGAAGACAGTGGCAGAAATTGGTTATGTTGCCACAATTCAAGGAATGCTTGGGCCACCAGAAGCTGGAAGAGGTGAGCAAGGATTTTCTCCTAGAGCCTTCAGGGGGAGCCCAGCTTACCAACACCTTAATTTCAGATTTTTTGTTTTTCAGAACTGTGAGGGAACAAATTTCTGCTGTCTTAAGCCATTAAGTACATGGCAATTTGTTATGGCAGCCCTAGGAAACTAGTAGAGTCTCACAGAAATTCTGCTCTTCAGGACAAATCTTTTATGCTAAATATGTGAGAAAATCTATCCTGTGTTAGAATTACATATATTGAGAGTTCCATCTGGAGCTCAGAAATTTAAGACATGAGCTCCCAGCCTGGAGACTTATCCACTAGATGGTCTTTTAATTTTTTCTGTCATGTATTTTTTTTTTATTACAGTAGTGAAGACAATTTTAAAATTATGTGCTAAAATCTCTTTTTTTTTTTCCCCCTTACTGAATAAATGACTCTTCTTTGGGAAAGTGAAAAAATAAAACTCTATGATTTGAAAATAAATTTAATGAATAAACAAGAAAATTTTAATATGCAAAGTGTGTATTTGCAGAAAGTAGAGGATTTGGCTGAAAATCACTTTCCTCATGATCTGAGGTTAACCTGATGGAAAACCACAAAGAAAATTCTTCACATTATGGTAAATTTCATTACATCACATTTTAATCTCTTTGAATATATGTAAAGCCTTTGAAAATATGAGACAAACCATGACTACCTTTTTAAAAAGTTTCTTTTTCCACTTAAAAAAAAATAAAAGCCACTAACATATGACCTATATTTATATGGTTAGGAAAAAAAATTGACATTATTCTGTGTTCTGAAACTCAGGTCAGCTAAGAAAAATTAATTTCCTATGACAGCCTGGACTCGAGGTCCCCTGGTTTTTGGAGGAGCACCTATGTACTACAATTTCTTGACATCCTTGCCATGAAGGTAGAGAGCAACTTCATGCTTACTATTCAGTATGGGACCCACCATGGACATTTGCAAGGCCCAGGGAATCCAAATGGGAGCTCACAGATCTTGTGTTTAATTATTTTAGAGATATAAATCAACTTGAATATTCCTCCCAGTAGTTTCTCTTCAGCATAAGACTGTGAATTTCAAGTAGCTCCAGTTGGCTAGTCATGTGAGTTGAAAGGGTTCAGACCTGCCAACATCACTGGGTTTTCCGACAGTTCCTTTCCCCTCACCTTAAAATTGGAGCCTGCAAAGTCCCCTCCCAGGTTCCACCTTTGTTCATAGATTGTCCCATCTAAATTTCTGCTGGTCATGCTGGGTCTTTTTCTGCATTCTAACACACAGTTTCTAATACCATGTAGACTCAGTTGCTATTAGTAGTTGATCCCTTCCCAATCATATTTCAGGTTCATGAAAATTTGTGGTTATCTTGTTTTGTAGCAAATGTTGCCATGGGTATTTTGTTTGCCTATGTAGTGGCTCTATCCATTTTTGAGGGGGAATTCAGAAAAAAAAAAAAAAACTTCACATGGGATTCTTGCTTATGTGAGAATGACCTATCTAAGTCTCATTTAATTCCTCTATAAAACAGAAATAATAATAGTATTGATCTTATAGAATAGAGATGAGAATCAGATAATATGAGACATGTGCATTTTTAAACACTGGCCCAAAAGTAGAACTGGAAAATATTAGCTGTTATTTTTAGCCTTTTTTTTTTTTTTTAATGTGTTTTTGGAGCACAGACCAGATAATAAACAGAAAACTACAGGTGGTGGGAGGTGCCATTACTCACAATTGCAATTACATCAGAAAGGTTCTTGACAGCCTACTGTTTGAAAGAAGACACAGAAGTGAAAAGTGATAAAGAACTATTACTCCCCAGTACAATAATGGATCCTCACAATGGTCACATAGAGATTATAGTGTTGTTAGGTAATAGCTTGAAAAACATATCTTTCAATAAAATCTCAGAACTTAACTCCATTAAGTTGCCCAAAAAACTTGACCATAAAACATACTTTATTAATAACATAGAGACCTTGTCATCCTTCCTTTATTTAGATAAACATCTATAAGATGTATATGTGTGTGTGTGTGTGTGTGTGTGTGTGTGTGTGTACACACTTATCAAGAGATGCAGTAATGTTCAATTCTAAAATCCATTTTTATTCTGCTTTATGACACTTTGGCACTGTGATAATCTCTCAGTGTAATCTTGAGATTATCTGTTTTAATTTCCCTAGAATATAAATAACTGAGTGGTTAAAGTTGACATCTGAGCTACTAAGTTTTAAGGTTATTTGCTATGCAACAATAGATAACTTGAACAGAACGAGAGTGAACCAAGTAGAAAAATTCAAGTGGAAAACTTATTTTACAATAATTAAGATGAGGAAAAATAAAATCTCACATATGTAGATAATAAAAAAAATCAGCATTTTTAAAAAGGTGACTCTCATTTATTTCAACAAACATACTCTTTCCTTAGTAACAAGCTCTATTTTCAACTGTCCATTACACACATCTACCCGGATATCCTGCTGGATTTTTTTTAACCTAATTTGTTTAAAATGAACATATCCCCTTTCCCTGAAATTGGCTCCTCTTAAGTTAGCATTTATGTGAATGTCAGAGTAAGCCTGACTCATCTCATATTCATACTCTCAATAGGTACATTCATTAAACAGATATAAATTCATATACACTATGACTTTCAATCAATGATTCATCAGTGATTAGTCAATCAATGATTCATTCCCTCAATACACAGTGAGTCCCTGAGGGGCTGAGCTAATAGAGACTACCAACCGGTCCTTTTTCCTGCCATCATGGGCCTCCTACCATGTTCTTGCAAAAGCCTTGGCCATTTCATTTCCACTATCTCTTCTCTCTAGGATTATTTCTTCTCACTTGAACTAATGGTCAATTTCTTTACTAGGAAAATTGTTTTTTTTTCACTCGTCTGGCTTACATGCTGCCACATTGATTCTTCTACTCTGATTACTGGATTCCTTGGCAGAAGTGATTTACTGATTTGGTACTAGTCCTCTTCCTTTTCTCAGAACTTCAATTAAACATTGAATGCAATATTCACACAGCATCATCCTTCCTTATTGAATCCTACTTATCTTCAGGAGTTAGTGTTGTTAGCCTCTCAGTCTTGTCAGACTCTTTCTGATTCCCACAGACTGAAGTCCGCCAGGCTCCTGTGTCCATGGCATTCTCCAGATCAGAATACTGAAGTGGACGACCATTCCCTTCTCCTGGGGATCTTCCTGACCCAGGCATCAAAGCCGGGTCTCTTGCATTACAGGCAGACTCCTTACTGTCTGAGCCATCATCTTCAAGCCATATCTCAAATGTCACCTCTTCCATGGAATCTTTTCTATGTTTGAGATATGCTTTCGTTAATTTCAAAATCAGTTTATGGAGGGGAGGGGCACTGTATAGTCTAACATGTATTATGGATATACAAAGTGAATAACTGCCTTCTCCAAACTATAGATTTAATCATCTTCTCCATGGAATAACCTTTCTTTCAATTGTTAAACTTTTTTGACCCTAATTCAACATAGTCCACGTTCATGGTCTATTTTCAATTTAGGAGGGTTTACAGCTGAATAATGCATTTCATTAATGTTAAAGTGCTGTCTCTGCAAGGTAATACACTTACAATTGCAGCTTCTGTGAATAGAGAAATGAAAAGGATCAGATGTCTCAGAAATTTCTCTGTGAGTTTATATTAATGATTCTGAAAATTGATAAAGAAGATAAATGCTGATTCAAATATCCTTTTTCAATTTGCTCTAGAAGAAAGATGGCACAGCTCAAGAACATGGGCATTTCCTTCCTCTCAGACATGCAGAAGAATATATCAGACTTAAAAAAAGGCAAGCCTCTTATTGTTCAGGAATGTTTTTCTTTATTCCCCACAAAACTAGTGTAATGAACTGTTGCTTAGTCACAGCATTTTCTCCAGTGTTTTCTTTCTAACATTTAAAACTATTCATATTTTCATGCAAGACTCACTCTTATTTTCTGATTTTTGTTTTAACTCTTGTATATAATTCTGCCTTAGAAAAAGAAATTCCTGAGTATTTGACTGAATTTTCAGCCACACTAATCTTTTCCACTAATGTCTTTCTAACATTAAAAGCTGCATATATTTTCACCTGGGAGTTTTTTTTTTTTTTTTTCATTAAGAATTTTTATTTAAACCTTTGTGCACAATGATGCCTTAAAAACATAGCTGCCAATGATTTTGAATGGAAGCGTCCTGTGTTCCTTAACCTTCATGTCCTCTGCCTACCTTTAGTCTGTGGAAAAACTTTAGCCAAAGAATAAGTTTAATCAGAGAAGTGACAAAATGCAGAAACGAAGGAGAACAAAGGAGACCAAATAATATTAATGTAGTCATTAAACAAAGTCAGGGACCTTTAGTTTCTTTCCCAGGGCTATAGATAACTGTGCAGACCATATTCTGAACTGTCTTGTAGATACTGAAAGCCCCAACAGGTGGAAAAGTTAGCTACAAGATGACCATACTGTAGCCACAACATGAGCTGCCACAGTTTCGAGAACTGGCCTCGGGGAAATGGGAACAAACCAACCCTGGGACTGAAGTCTAACTGTACCTGAGACAATCAAGATGTTGATCAGACCACTGCATAATCATTCTTAAGATGACTGACGGAGCTGACTATGCTGTTTCTGCACGTAGCATGTAGCCTCCTCCTTCCATCTATAAAAGCTTTTGCCCACTGATTGTCGGCCTTTGGACAGGCATCCATCCCCTTCCACGGTTACCAGCCTCCAAAATTAAAAACAAAACAAAACAAAAAACTTTCCTTTCCACCAACCTGGTCTCTTTATTGACTTCTGAGCAGCAAGCAGCCAGACCCCACTTTTAGTTACAATATGATTGATTTTTTTGCCCAGCCACACACACCCAGGGAAATGCACCCGAGGACGTCAGTTGGTGAAGCAAAGCTCACTTGCCTGAAAGACATCCAGAAGGTGTGCTAATCCTAAGCAAGCAGAAGAGAGAGAGAGAGAAAAAAAAAGATTCTCTCCTTCCTAAGAAATCTGCATTTAAGGCTTACAGAGCTTGATGAACAGGAGCAATATTTTAGAACATATTTGTACCCTAGTTCTATACATCCATAATTCTTTGTATCTAGATGTCATTAAGGAGAAGGCAATGGCACCCCACTCCAGTGTTCTTGCCTGGAGAATTCCATGGATGGAGGAGCCTAGTAGGCTGCAGTCCATGGGGTCGCTAAGAGTCAGACATGATTGAGCAACTTCACTTTCATTTTTCACTTTCATGCATTGGAGAAGGAAATGGCAACCCACTCCAGTGTTCTTGCCTGGAGAATCCCAGGGACGGGGGAGCCTGGTGGGCTGCCGTCTTTGGGGTCGCACAGAGTTGGACACGACTGAGGCAACTTAGCAGCAGCAGCAGCAGATGTCATTAAGTGGGTACCAAGAGGAAGCCTGACACAGGACTGTGGATGTAGAGTTTCTAGACTCCACTACAGATGCTGGGAACCTCAGCGCTTGCAAAATGGGGATAATAACCCTTCAACTTCGGGATTCAGATAAGAATCAGACAATACAAGCAATGGAGGGATGGCTCATCTTGTAAAGAAGTTGCAGCAATTGTAACAGAACAAAAGATTCCTGCTGTAGGAAGGGGTTGGGTGTGACTATCACAGGAGATGGGGATTCTGGTTAGAAAAGATCGTATTCTCTCTTCTTATGCAAAAGTGCATTAAGAAAGGGAGCTAAGGAAGCTTGTGTTTCATAAAACTATAAGAAATGTGGGGTCCGTGAAGGAAACACGGCAGAATCGATGCATATCCACACCAAAGTATCCTGTTCCTTGTAGCCATGCCTTTCTGTCCATCCTGGTGGTTCACAGCTTCGCTGAATGCATCTGACTCTGGCGAGCGCATCACCGGGGATGAACTCAGTAATCTTCCCTGCTATGGTCTGGCGGCTCAACTGAGTAGGAACGTGGCCAAAAACTTGAATTCCAGAGCACAGAGACATCCATTAGCTGACTTGTCCACTGAGCTGCCCACACTCCTCACCTTCCACTGATGGAGGTCTGTAGTGGTCCTGACTTGCAAATTGGTCTTCTGACCTGGCAGTGGGGGGCACCCAGAAAACTGAAAGCCATCCTCCCACTTAACTATGGCCTGGAAATCAAGTAGGAAAGTGAGTGGTCACTAGAGCAGAAATGTTTCCACTTGATATATTATTCTGGTCTTATGGATTCAGTTTAACTTTCTTAACGATGAAATGAATCCACCAGGTCCCCAAATACTCACTTCATTGGTGGCTAGGGGAGCTGTCAATATAAAAATGGTAGAGATGGTATTGTACTAATGTGAAACGTCTGCCACCTCCTGACTAGAGTCTGTAAGCCACAAGTAGTAAGTACATTTGTCTCAGAGTAGCCACTTTCAGATCACGAGCATCTTGACATCTATCAGATAAGACTGATTATCCCTAGAATTGGGGCTTTGGGAAGGACACGCCATCTGGACCGGCAAATCAGGAATCCATGGGAAAGGCAGCTGCTACTGTGGAACTGGAGTGGTGTAGACAGGTTTTAGAGAATTTCCTTACACTTAAGAAAAACAGAATTCTTTTGGATGGGGAGAAATTAGCATGTATAAGAAGCTGCCTGTCTCTTGTTATTTCCATAAGTTGTTGTAAGGACCAGATTTTGAAGTGTGATGGGCTTGTTATTAGATAAGAAGACAAGGCGGACATATTAGAGCAAAAATGAAAACAGTATTGATGGTAATGACACCACCACAACCATCCATATATTGGCCTGTATTAGTAAATCAGTTCAGTTTAGTTCAGTCGCTCAGTCATGTTTGACTCTTTGCGACCCCATGAATCGCAGCATGCCAGGCCTCCGTGTCCATCACCAACTCCTGGAGTTCACTCAGACTCGCGTCCATCAAGTCAGTGATGCCACCCAGCCATCTCACCCTCTGTCGTCCCCTTCTCCTCCTGCCCCCAATCCTTCCCAGCATCAGAGTCTNAGCTGCTGCTCCTTACCTTGGATAAGGGGTATCTCCACACCACCGCCCTTCCTGACCTTCAATTTGGGATGGCTCCTCTAGTCCTTCTGGTTCCCACACAGCCACCATACCTTGGATGTGGGGTTGCTCCTCCTGGCCACTGCCCCTGGCCTCGGGCGGCTCCCCTGGCCTCGGATGCAGGGGGGCTCCTCTCGCCGTCGTGACCTCGGACACGGGGTGGCTCCTCTCGGCCGTTCCTGTGCTGTCGCAGAATGGCACTCTAGGCCACCGCCCCTGACCTCAGACGTGGGGTAGCTCTCGGCCATGCTTAGTGCGCCAGCTGCCAATAGTCATGGTTAAATTCCAAGGAAAACCTGCACATAGCTTGTGAAGGTAGAGAGGGAGGGAGTAATCAGGGAATAATTCTTACAGGAGGTGACAGTCAACTCAAGATGCAGCAAATCCATGACAGTTTTGATTAATATTAAATGTTCTTGCTCATTGTTGTTTATGTGCCTGGCCAGACCTGTGTAAAAGCTCACTTATGTGGCTTCCCCGGAGATTCAGTGGTTAAGGCTCCATGCTTCCCCTGCAGGGGCCACAGGTTTGATCCCTCGGCCAAAAGAAAAAAAGTTAATCATTCAAAGGAGAAAGTTTAAAGAATGAAAGCCCACTTATCCTCACAAGCATGTCTCTCTCACTTCCTCTCCAGTCTTAAGGCAGTTATTACTGGTAGAAGATCATCTAATAACTTAATCATTTTGCTAAGAGCTCTCTGGAGCTCTTCCTCCTTCAGGCACTATTTTCTCAATTAGTGTTTCTGCCAAGTGGACTTTGGTAGACCGCACTTTGATAAATAACCCTTCCTTTTTGCCTTTTTTCTCTCTGTACATCCCTAAAATTCTAACACCCTTCTTACATCAAGTCAGAAACTTATTTAGATTGCACTAAAATGCCCTCTTTCCAAGTGTCTTTTATTATACTGCAAACACCCAGAGGCCACAGAACTGCCCACTGTGGATGGTACATCCAGAGTGGAAGAAACAAACTGGAATTCCAGCCGGAAAGGCTGATGCTTCCTTGTGTCTATTCACCCCTGTTAGAAATATTCAATCTTTAGCTTTCACTCACTCATCTACTTCCAAACAGTCTCTGAATCTTTCACTTATGTTCTGTATGATGTTCCATTTCTTCCAGATAGCCTTCAGATTTTTTAGCATCCCGTCCTCTTAACTTTCAGCAATTTAATGAAATTGCTTTGCATTTTATTCTTATTTGTACCAACTTAGTCCAATCCAGGTGCATCTTTAAATTTATTCATATAAAACTTGACAATACTATGTATTTTCCTCTCAGAAAAATCCATTCATTGGCTTAATGTTGATACTTTTCAAGCATTTCCTACATAATAATACTGTGATTGCTCCTCTGGAGCTCCATAGAAGACTAATTTGTGTACAGTTATAAGTTACATTAAAACCCCATGGAACACACAGTTTTGCTTGGAAAATATGATGCAAAACACAAAAAAGTAAAGTCAGCAATTCAACACAGGCTAAACATAATATGTGTATGATGTAAAATCAGAGACATAGGTAATAACTGTACTGATTCCCCAAAGTAGATATCACCTATGCTTACCTGGGCTCTAGGAAGGCTTCAAGCAGGAAATGAGATTTGAACTGGCATGTGTAGGAAAGTCATAAACTTAGGGTGGCAGCAGGAAGTGAAAACAGGGAAACATCTGTTAGTAATGTCCAAGGCAGGAGTGTGAAGAAACCTAATGGAAAAGCAGGTAGTGATGGCAGCTGTTATCTGTTGAGAGCTAAATGGGATAGAAGAAAGTAGTGAAAATGCAGACAAAAAAATCCCTCACAAAAATGTGAACTTTATATCCTGTGAAACTCTTGAATGTTTGTGATCAAGGATGTAATATGTGTCAATATAATAAAAAAAATTAGAAAGTCTTCCCTCTAGATTTCTGTTAACTTCTCAGCATGTGTTAGGAAATACTCCCCCTACTTGGTTCTCCTTAGAATAATTTGAGTAAAAGTATTACTTTTGATGTAGCCAACTTTAAAATGTCTTCAATTATCACAGAATTTCTAAATATTGAAATCATGGTCTCTGTTTAATTAACTTTCTTGGGAAAACTCCTTTGAATGCTTATTTAGTTATAAAGCAAGCAGAGAAAAAGACTTTGGAGAACATAAAGATGTTTCGCATATTCACTTTTATCCATTTTTATTGAAGTGTAGTTAATTTACATTGCTGCTCTAGCTTCAGGTGTACAGCAAAGTGATCCAGTTACACACACACATATTCTTTTCCAGATTCTTTTCATTATAGGTTATTGCAAGATATTGAATATAGTTCCTTGTGCTATACAGCAGGTTGTTTTTATATTTTATTCATAGTAGTATGTATATGTTAATCCCAAACTCCTAATTTATCCCTCTTACCCTTTCCCCTCTGGTAACCATAATTTTGTGTTCTGTATCTGTGAGTCTATTTCTGGTTTACAAATAAGTTCATTTGTATCAGTTTTTAAGATTCCACATATGTAAAAGTGATATCATATAATATTTGTCTTTGTCTGACTTAGAAGGGCATCATTTCATTCCTTTTTATGGCTCAGTAATATTCCATTGTATGTATACACCCCATCTTCTTCACTATTCACCTGTTGATGGCTATTTGGGTTGCTTCAATGCCTCGGCTATTGTAAAGAGTGCTGCAGTGAACATTGGTATGTATGTATCTTTTCAAATTAGAGTTTTCCACAGATATATGTCCAAGAATGGGACTGCAGAATCATATCGTATTTCTATTTTCAGATTTTTGAGGAACCAAAATACTGTTTTCCATAGAGACTAAACCAATTTATAGTCTCATCAAGAGTGTGGGAAGATTCTTTTTTCTGCACACCCTTTCTAGCGTTTCCAGCATTGAAGACTTTTTAATGAGGGCCATTTTGACTGGTTTGAGATGATATCTCATTGTAGTTTTGATTTGAATTTCTCTAGTAATTAGTGATAGTGAACATCTTTTCATGTAACTATTGCCTATCTGTATGTCTTCTTTGGAGAAAAGTATACTTAGAAATTCTGCCCATTTTATATTAAGCTGTATGAGTTGTTTGTATATTTTGGAAATTAATCCCTTGTTGGTAATGTTTGTGAACATTTTCTCCCAGTGCTTAGGCTGTCTTTTACTTTTGTTTATGGTTTCAGTTCGGAGAAGGCAGTGGCACCCCACTTCAGTACTCTTGCCTGGAAAATCCCATGGACCAAGGAGACNCTGTATGAGTTGTTTGTATATTTTGGAAATTAATCCCTTGTTGGTAATGTTTGTGAACATTTTCTCCCAGTGCTTAGGCTGTCTTTTACTTTTGTTTATGGTTTCAGTTCGGAGAAGGCAGTGGCACCCCACTTCAGTACTCTTGCCTGGAAAATCCCATGGACCAAGGAGACTGGTGGGCTGCAGTCCATGGGGTCACTAAGAGTCGGACACGACTGAACGACTTCACTTTCACTTTTCACTTTCACGCATTGGAGAAGGAAATGGAAACCCACTCCAGTGTTCTCACCTGGAGAATCCCAGGGACAGGGGAGCCTGGTGGGCTGCCGTCTACGGGGTCGCACAGAGTTGGACACGACTGAAGCGACTTAGCAGTAACAGCATGGTTTCAGTTGCTATACAGAAGCTTCTAAGTTTAATTAGGTCCTGGTTGTTTATTTTTGGTTTTGTTTCCATTACTCTAGGAGACAAGATCCATAAAATACAGCTGAGATTTATTTCAAAGAATATACTGCCTATGTTTTTCTCTAGGAGTTTTACAGTATACAATCTTACGTTTATGTCTTTAATCCATTTTGAACCTATTTTTGTGTATGATATCAGAGAATGCTCTAATGTCATTCTTTTACATGTGGCGGGATTTTCCAGCACCACCTATTGAAAAGACTGTCTTTTCTCCATTGTAAATTCTTGCCTCCCTTGTGGCAGATAAATTGACCATAAGTGAGTGGGTTTATAGCTATACTTTCTATAGTGCTCTGTTGATTTCTTATTTGTTTTTGTGCCAATTCCATGCTGTTTAGATTACTGTAGCTTTGCAGTATAGTCTGAAGTCAAGGAGCATAATTCTCCCAGTTCCATTCTTCTTTCTCAAGACTGTATGACTATTCAGGGTCTTCTGTATTTCTATACAAATTTTAAGTTTTTTTCTAGTTATATGAAAAATTTCAGACATTACGCATAGTATTGTGTTATCAAGTCCTTACTGGCATTTACTTGAAAGTCTATATTCTACAAAATTTCCAGTAAGAATTTTGCCATACTGAAGGTTCTAAACTAATATGCTGTACAGTTCGCTGGTGGATAATGATCACAAACAACAACTATAAACAAACAAAAATTATATATCATGAAATCTTACAAACAAGCTGAGGAAGAACTTTGGTTTGTAGTATTTGTTATTTTTTTCTGAAGTAGAAATGTCACCCTTTCCACTAATTTTGTAGGTAAATTTTAACTTGCTGATAGGTACACTGTGACAAATACTTCCAAGGAAGCAACATTTCAGAGGCAAGAAGGAGAAGGGCATCTTTGGGAGATGCTAACTAGCCCATCAACCTGTGAGCACCGAGGTGAATCACTTCATGGCCATAGTCTTCTTTCCTCAGCGCCTGCTCTCCACCATCATAGTCAAGTATATCTCCCAGGCTAGCACTATTAGATGTTAGAATGTTAATTTTGATGCATTTTGACTTTTAAAACTTCTAAAATTTATTTTAAAGGTACTCTTATTACATGCTCAAGATTTGATTTCAGTGGAATATCAAGTGCATGTATGACACGGTCCTCCAGATATTTAATTTGAGAAATGTAGAAAATCATAGTGTATTGTTGCAAAGTAGAACCTTGTTTCCTTTCTCATTTGCATTCGGCTTTCTGGAGCCCAAGCACATACTGAAGATATTTTACTCATTCCACATTTCAATGCAATATTGAGAGAATGATTCTGCATCTAATAAGGAGATGTTCCAAGAAGTAAATCTGGTTTTGGTGTTGAATTAAACTACTGACAACTTGTTGAAGCTAATATCTAGAAAAACCAGGCTCATGAGTCTGGTCTCCTGGAGAAAGAAGGCTCTGTAAAAGGGAAACATTTTCCTTATTGATCACAAGAAGGGTGACTATATGAGGTATCATGAGAATCTAAAACACTGGCCTTAAGTCTACTTAGGAATTTAAGACAAATTATATAAACTCGAAAAGCCAATTAGGACATCCCATGCAACACACATTCCACAAATACCTTATGGCTTGAAATCTATAAGTCAAACAAATATATGAGTCAGACATACAATTCAAATGTTGAGCCTCTTTGTACATTCTTTTGGAATCGCCATAAGTTCAACTGGCCAAGAGTAGGATTGTTTTCTACTGGATTGTACCTTATTTCCTTGAATAATTGTGCTTGAATTATTAGAGCAAAGTTATGAGCTTTCTAGCACATCTTTTCTAATAGTTGTTACATTTAATAAGTTGAATATCTCTTTTCCATTCAGAGAAAGAAAGTTTGGTAGTAGAGAAATACATATTGGAAAAGCATGGTTGGGAAATAAATTAGTCATGTGTTCAAGATACACTAAAATATTTTACATTAAAAACTTTTCATACTTAAAACATATTTTTGATAAAATGATAACAAATATGTAGACTCTATAGAAATGTATTTTAAAGGGGAATACGTAAATAAAACTTAAAGACAGTAATAGAAGAGGAGGTTTGAAAGTTGAAAAGACTGAACTACCTTTTCCCTTGGATGATATGTAATGAAAAGAGAATAAAAGGCATTATTAATAAGAGGGGAAAGGTCCCAGAATGGAGTGTCAATCACAGCTTAGTCAAAGAGAACTTTGGAAGTAAAACTCAGCAATCAGAGGAGGTAAATTATAGGGGACTGGAATGCAAAAGTAAGAAGTCAAGAAACACCTGGAGTAAGAGGCAAATTTGGCCTTGGAATGTGGAATGAAGCAGGGCAAAGGCTAATAAAGTTTTGCCAAGAAAATGCGCTGGTCATAGCAAACACCCTCTTCCAACAACACAAGAGAAGACTCTACACATGGACATCACTAGATGCTCAACACCAAATTCAGATTAATTATATTCTTTGCACCCAAAGATGGAAAAGCTCTATACAGTCAACAAAAACAAGACCAGGAGCTGACTGTGGCTCAGATCATGAGCTCCTTATTGCCAAATTCAGACTTAAATTTAAGAAAGCAGGGAAAACCACTAGACCATTCCGGTATGATCTAAATCAAATCCCTTATGATTATACAGTGGAAGTGAGAAATAGATTTAAGGGCCTAGATCTGATAGATAGAGTGCCTGATGAACTATGGACGGAGGTTCGTGACACTGTACAGGAGGCAGTGATCAAGACCATCCCCATGGAAATAAAGAAATGCAAAAATGCAAAATGGCTTTCTGGGGAGGCCTTACAAATAGCTGTGAAGAGACGAGAAACAAAAAGCAAAGGAGAAAAGGACAGATATAAGCATCTGAATGCAGAGTTCCAAAGAATAGCAAGAAGAAATAACAAAGCCTTCTTCAGTGATCAATGCAAAGAAATAGAGGAAAACAACAGAATGGGAAAGACTAGAAATCTTTTCAAGAAAATTAGAGATACCAAGGGAACTTTTCATGCAAAGATGGGCTCGATAAAGGACAGAAATGGTATGGACCTAACAGGGGCAGAAGATATTAAGAAGAGGAGGCAAGAATACACAGAGGAACTGTACAAAAAAGATCTTCATGACTTGGATAATCATGAGGGTGTGATCACTCATCTAGAGCCAGACATCCTGAATGTAAAGTCAAGTGGGCCTTAGAAAGCATCACACAAACAAAGCTAGTGGAGGTGATGGAATTCCAGTTGAGCTATTCCAAATCCTGAAAGATGATGCTATGAAAGTGCTGCACTCAATATGCCAGCAAATTTGGAAAACTCAGCAGTGGCCACAGGA
>SJYA01001341.1:403167-423681 GCA_006410615.1 Neotragus moschatus
TCCTTGGAAGAAAAGTTATGGCCAAACTAGATAGCATATTCAAAAGCAACTTTGCCAAATAAGATCCATCTAGTCAAGGCTATGGTTTTTCCAGTAGTCATGTATGGATGTGAGAGCTGGACTGTGAAGAAAGCTGAGTGCCAAAGAATCGATGCTTTTGAACTGTGGTGTTGGTGAAGACTCTTGAGAAGAGTCCTTTGGACTGCAAGGAGACCCAACCAGTCCATTCTGAAGGAGATCAGCCCTGGGATTTCTTTGGAAGGAATGATGCTAAAGCTGAAGCTCCAGTACTTTGGCCATCTCGTGCAAAGAGCTGACTCATTGGAAAAGACTCTAATGCTGGGAGGGATTGGGGACAGGAGGAGAAGGGGACGACCGAGGATGAGATGACTGGATGGCATCACTGACTCGATGGAGGTGAGTCTGAGTGAACTCCCGGAGTTGGTGATGGACAGGGAGGCCTGGCGTGCTGCAGTTCATGGGGTTGCAAAGAGTCGGACATGACTGAGCGACTGAACTGAACTGAACTGAAGAAGAATTCAGCAGCCCAGTAAGCTGGTCCTTTTATTATAAACTTCCCTCACATCCCAGGTGCTCATAGTACAGTGAAAATGAAAAACAGAATAATATAAATTCAGCATCATAAGGCTGATGTGGAGATCAGAGGAACTTATATCTTTCATCTATGAAAAAAGGGAAGTATATGGGACCACAGAATTCTAAGGTTGAAGCATTCAAATGGTGTCAGTTGCTTGAATCTTATTTACAAATTTATCTCCCAAAAGCATGCTACTTCTAAGGCAGTCCATTCTGATCAGCATACTCTGTCAGACACACTTCCTTGTGTTGAGTTGCTATCTCCCTGTACATCCATCACTCATTGGCTTTAACCTAGGACCTTAACTCTAGGACCATACGAAGGCTTAAGTCTTCTATACTGAATCCAGCTACTGTGCTTTCTATCACGTAGTTAATTTTGGCTTCACCTAAAGACAGATCTTCTAACCAGTGTCCATAAGGTATGGTTTTAAAACTCTGCTACCATCATTGGTATTCTTTTTTAAGCTTACTCAACAGAATCCAAAATTCTTAGTTAATCTGACTAGCCTCCTGGCAACTATTATTTTATGAATGTGGTGTTCATCAATTGAGTTTTGTAATAAGCCACATTATTCTGTTGACAGATTTAATTGATTCAAGTTGAATACATGCTGCTGCTAAGCCATGTTTACTTGATCATGGACATACATGAGTAGTGCTGTTTTATTTCAAGTTTAGGACCTTTCATTTACATCAGATGATGTTTTATTTATCAGTCTGTCGTTCTGTTTATCTGTGTATTTTTGGCTCCACATTCCATCACTCGGTCATAAATCTTGCTCAGTGGTGTGTCTGAGTCACCATGTTACTTAATAACTTGATATGTCATGATATAAAAATGATCAAAACAGGGCAGAAGACAGAGCGCATTGCCAAAAATATCACTCAGGTCTGGGGTTCCAGCATTCCTAAGTGCATGATCAACTCAAACACGTTTCTTCAGCTGGTCCTCAATGATAACCTGAGAAATGTCAAATACTTTGCTACCCCATTTCTCTCTTCTGCAAGATTAGTAAGCCAGTGTAAAAGTCAAATGAGATGACAGAATATCTTCTTACTGAAATTTTGCATGATCCTAGTGGTCATGGCTTTCTAATTGCTTTCTTCTCATGCCTTAGGTCATCTTCATTTAACTATGAGTCTAAAACATAATGATAAAAAGTACTGTGTTCTCTTGAAAAAAATTAATGTCAGGGACTTCCCTGGTGGCCCAGGGAAGGTGCTTAAGGAAAGTGGCTAAGATTCTGTGTTTCTACTGGAGGGAGTGCAAGTTTGACAGCTGGTTGTGGTACTAAGATCCTGCATGCTATAGTTGAGCTAAAAAAAAAAACAATTAGAGTCACACAACTGTAAAACATAAAAGACTTTCATTCTTTCCAATGCCCATACACAGCAATACCCTAAAAGTAACACAGTTAATATTTTGGCATATATTTTCTCAAATAGATTTCATTGTATCAATATATTTATATTCAAATATACAGAGGGGGATGGTTATAGCCTATGTATATAAGTTTTGATCTAGATAGAATACAGAAATGTTTTATGCCATCCATTTGTCACATATCTAGTGTTTTTATGAATTAGCCACTTAACTACCCAACACTTTCATCTTGTTCAGCTAGTGGCCTTTTAAACTTTAAATGCAATGATTTATTTTAATGGAATAATGCAAGTGACATCCAATTCACATCAAGTGTAGATATCTTCTGTCTGCTTTTGCAGATTTGTTTGCCACTTTCTCCACTTTCTTCCGTGTCTTTGGAGGCTGGCATGCATAGACCACGACAGGCTCCCTTCCCCTTTGACTTTCAGTTTGGTTGGGCCACAAGAAAGCATCAGGAGCACACTAGGGGGAAAGAAAGAGTGATTCTTCCCTCTCTTAAAGATTTTCTAAGACTGGCTACCTTCCTTGACCAAAGGTCTTCGCTCCTGTGAAGGTGGCCCTCTCTGCTTGTCTTCTGGGGACCATCCTTCCTTCTGTTTTAGTCACAGAGGCAGTCACTGTTCCTGCTGTTTCTAGCACCATTTGCCTTGTACCTTGCTAACACCTTGCCAACATGTTTTTAAATTGTTCCTCCACTGAGATCTCAAATTACACAACTGGAGTGAGCGGTCTGTCTCTGACCAGAATTCTGGTGNGGGACCATCCTTCCTTCTGTTTTAGTCACAGAGGCAGTCACTGTTCCTGCTGTTTCTAGCACCATTTGCCTTGTACCTTGCTAACACCTTGCCAACATGTTTTTAAATTGTTCCTCCACTGAGATCTCAAATTACACAACTGGAGTGAGCGGTCTGTCTCTGACCAGAATTCTGGTGGATATATTCATTGAGGATTTTTAAATTCTTTACAGTATTTTGTTTTTTAAAAAAAGTGTCAGTGAACATCAGTGTACACATTCTTGGGCACAATGTAGGAGATTATTACTGTAAGAAATGTTCTAGAAGGGGAGCCCTATCTTTTACAATTTTCAGATATTACCAAATTTACTATGAAAGGTTATACATTTGTATTCAATGATAATGCCATGTGAAAGCCAGTGGCAGTGTAAACTGATTTCCCTGTACAATATACCATATATCTGATGCATTTAGTAATTCATTCTAGAATTTTCTTTTAGTTTGAAAAATCACAGTTTTCAGAACCCACTTCTAATATTTTAGGAAAAACTGGAAAACTATTTTTTCCTCTTCCCAGGATCCTTCCACAATCTCTGATAGTAGATTTGCCTTGATGCCTGAATGCCTTAGTCTTGGATTGGAACCCACTTGCAAGGTTAATAAAAAGCCTGGAGTGTTTACCAAACCTCTTTATCTTAGAGGGATTAAGCTCCAAATTCTTTCTTTCACTAAGAAGCTGTTAATATTTTTGTTCAACACTTGTGACCCTCTAGTTATTGTTTTCTCTCTGGGCTCCTTGGAGTCTCCTAGCCCATAAGCCCATCATGGATGGATGGAGAGTTTGAAAAAAGATTTTTTAGGGTTCCTTGTCTGTGACCCCTCCTTTCTGAGATACTGCCTTCCCAATTTTCCAGCTTCTGTGATAATCCTGAAATCTAAACCCTGACTCTTCAAACCAATAACTGCTGTGACTTTGTGAGTACTATCTTTGGTTTGCTGTGGGGGAGGAGGGAGTGTCCCAAGGGAAAATTAATTAATATGGACTGTACAGGCAAAGAGTTGGACATGACTGAGTGACTTTCCCTTTCACTTCAAGGGTTATATTCTCTCTAGCTCCTGCCTGCATTAAGTTCTTTAAACAGGTTCTTTTAAATATTTTTTTTCAGAGTTTATTATTATTAGCAGTAGTATTTTAAGCCACCTAACCATTACCAGAAACCAGAACTTAGTATATGACCTTTTAACTTTCAGGAGTCAAGTAAAAGTTTGGGTGTTTATGGGCAGTTAGTTCTGCTAAATTTAAATAAGTGAGGAAATCAGTGTACTCAAGAGTTAAAACTTTGAGATAAGTGCTATTTTATCATCTGTGATAATAATGGAAATTGGAGGCTTAAAAATGCAGAACATTTAGTTGTTAAGTGTATTTATTAGTCTAACAATTTATAATATACTTTAAAATTTACTTTATCATTCCAATTTTTCTCATAAATTCTCACATCAAACAAAGGAATATGAATGGCTTGAAAGATAACTGAAACCTTGACCCTGGTCTTCCCTGGTGGCTCAGACAGTAAAGCATCTGTCTACAATGCGGAAGACCCAGGTTTGATCCCTGGGTCAGGAAGATACCCTGTAGAAGGAAATGGCAATCCGCTGCAGTACAATTGCCTGGAAAATCCCATGGACAGAGGAGCCTGGTAGGCTACAGTCCATAGGGTCGCAAAGAGTCAGACACGACTTCACTTTCACTTTCACTTTAACCCTGGTCTTACATATTTTGGGGAGAATTCTAGCCTTGAGTTCAGAGGCATGTGAGGCTCTCTATACTCAGTACGTTAACTGCTGAAAGCGATTAATATGAGAAAGGCTGTACTTTTCTATTAACTCAAATTCCTCATTTACCTTTATGTTATCTTCACAGAAAAGCTTTATTAAAATAAATTTAGTAGTTTAAAGAAGATTAGAATGGGTACTTAATTTAATGGAGAGAGAAATTGCTTTTAAGCACACTTTTGCAGTTTAGAAGCACACATCTAAAACTAAGCAATCGAAAGACTAATTAGAAATCATTCTTATCTTTTCACTAAAGCATGAAGCTCATGTAAGCATGGTTCAGGATCTAACTTATTTCGCACTTTGGCTTTTCGCGTTTTCAAGTTGCTTTTCCTCCTGTGTCCCTTCACGACTGGTATTAATATCACAGATAGTTGTGATTTTGAATTTACATATCTGTACCCTCTGCTTGTCTCTGCCTTACCCAGCTTCATGGTCCCTGTACCCAGTATTGTGCCTTAGATACAGGGCAAAATTTGATTATAAGTAAATTTGTTTTACTGACTACATAAATTGAATGAGTCTATTTTCAAACATTGTGATCAAGATTTTTACTATTTCATATTTGTATTATACAGTTATTCTGAGTGATTACTATTTTTCTAAATATTTTAAAGGCAACTCCTTAACTAAACTTAATTATACCAAAAACTTGGTGTAATTAAGAAATCTGACATTATAGAAGGTAAGCTACAGAAGTTTTATAAAGGGAGATCTGATCTCATAGGAGATCAGAGGGGAAGTTAGGATTTTAAATGAAACTTGTTCTCCACCCATCTTTCTTGGCTTTCCCTTTAGCTTAGTGATTCTGCCAAGTTCATGAGTATATCAGTGCCACTGGACCCCGCCACCTCAGAAACCTGATTTGCTGGCACAAGAAATAAAGTTAAATTCTGTATGACATCAGAATGCCAGGGAACAAGTCTAAACTCTCACAGAGACTAGCTCTTTTTCCCAACTTCCGCCTCATGCATTATGGTATATCAAATTAAGATCTGAAATTTGTTTTCTGGGAATCAAATGTAACAGGAGTTAATATCAATTACGGCAATGATAATAATGCTAATCAACATAAAAATAATAAATAACAGCACAGGAACCAGAGATCAAACTGTCAACATATGTTAGATCATGGAGAAAGCAAAGGAATTCCAGAATAACATCTACTTCTGCTTTACTGACTGTACTAAAACCTTTGACTGTGTGAATCACAACAAACTGGAAAATTCTTAAAGAGATAGTAATACCAGACCACCTTCCCTGTCTCCTGGGAAACCTGTATACGGGTCAAGAAGCAACAGTTAGAGCCTGACATGGAACAACCAGCTGGTTCAAAATTGGGAAAGGAACACATCAAGGCTGTATACCATCACTCTGCTTATTTAACTTCTATGTGGTGTATGTCATGTGAAATGCCAGGCTGGATGAAGCACAAACTGGAATCAAGATTGCTGGGAGAACTATCAACAACTTCTGATATACAGATGATACCACTCTAATGATAGAAAGCAAAGAGACATTAAGAGCCTTTTGATGAGGATGAAAGAGAAGGGTGAAAAAGCTGGCTTGAAACTCAACATGACAAAAGCTAAGATCGTGGCATCGGTCCCATCACTTCATGGCAAATAGATGGAGCAAAAGTGGAAACAGTGGAAGATTTTCTTTTCTTGGGCTCCAAAATTACTGTAACAGTGACTGCAGCCATGAAATTAAAAGATGCTTGCTCCTTGGAAGAAAGCTATGACAAATCTAGACAGCATATTAAAAAGCAGAGAAATCACTTTGCTGACAAAGTTTCGTATAATCAAGGCTATGGTTTTTCCAGTAGTCTGGTATGGATGTGAGACTTGGTACATACAGAAGGCTGAGGGCCTAAGAATTGATGCTTTTAAACTGTGGTGCTGGAGTAGACCCTTGATAGTCCCTTGGACAGCAAGTATATCAAACCAGTTAATCCCAAAGGAAATCAATCTTGAACATTCATTGGAAGGACGGATGCTGAAGTTGAAACTCCAATACTTCAGCCACCTGATGTGACAAGCCAACTCATTGGAAAAGACCCTGATGCTGGGAAAGATTGAAGGCAAAAGAAGGGAGTTGCAGAAGATGAGATGGTTAGATAGCATCAATGACTCAATGGATATGAATTTGAGCAAATGGGAAATAGTGGAGGACAGAGGAGCCTGGTGTACTGCAGTCCATGGGATCACAAACAGTCAGACATGACTCTGCAACTGAATAACAACACAATTTATAGAGCATGTACTATAGACCAATCTCTTTTCTATTTGCTATGGTTCAATGTTTTAGAACATTAAGATTCCAAACATACTCATTTATACACTAAGAATATACAAATTATCAGAACAATACAAATTCAGGTCCTTTAACCAAGATCTGTTGGATCTTTTTGTAATAAACCTGTGACTAAGAAATATTATTTTAGCTACTCATACACGTTGAAATACACATGAAATCCACCAAAAGTTAAAGACCTACTATTAAAAAATATGCCAGACACAGATTATTTTATGGAAAAGTTTTAACAACCTATATTATTAAACTATTTAGAGCATAGAAACATAGAACAATTTGTTTTATTTGATAATTTTAAAATCAGTAATTTTAATATTCATAAATTATAGAAATATAATGAGAAACCAATATTCACTACTCAGATTAAACAAATATAAAACAGCTTATGTGCTTCAGATCTTTTTTAAAGAAATAAACCCGTGTAGGCTTCTTTCTCCCCTTTGCATCCCATGTCTTTTTCCTCATTGTCCTTACATGTCAAGTAGTGTTACTTCATATGATTGCAAAAATATATAATAAAGAAATTAATGTCTTTTCAACAATGGAATCATTCATGTAGCATTCTATGTCATGCCTTTCACTCATTTAACATTCTGATTTTGATTTTCATTCATGTAATAGGTGTGGATTAAGTGTATTCATTGACAATTACATTGTTATATGTGTCATATTAATTGTGTTTAATCTTTACAGTTATCCAGTGAGATCTGTATTCTATTGCCATTGTTTTTCCCATGAAGAAAATGAAACAGAAATTATGTGAACTCTTCAAGGCTATGTAGTCAGTCAGATGAAAACCAGGATTTGAGTCAAGGCCATCTGGTTCCTCTTCTATGCTTGTTGTAGCCACTTTGTTACACTGTCACTCACCATTATATCTATCGTTTAACTGTAATGTAACGTTTCCTTAAACTTTTCATTTTTTAAAAATAAAAAACCATAAATGTTACATTTAATAGTTCCATTCCATTCCATACACATACATGCCTCTCTGTGTGAGTGTGTGTGTGTGTGTGTGTGTGTGTGTGTGTGTGTGCTCAGTTGCTTTAGTCATATCTGACTCTTTGTGACTCTATGGACTATAGCCTGCCAGGCTCCTCTGTCCATGGGCTTCTTCAGGCAAGACAGAATACTGGAGCGGGTTGCCATGCTCTCCTACAGGGGATCTTCCCTACCCAGGGATGGACCTCCTGTCTCCTGAATTGCAGGCAGACTCTTTCTCACTGAGTCCCTGGGGAAGCCCCACATACATACATACTTATATGTACATATGCATATAAGTGTGTACATATGCGTCCATGTATATACACACATTCACCATATATACATACATACCATATAGCACTGCTAAGTCACTTCAGTCGTTTCCGACTCTGTGCGACCCCATAGATGGCAGCCCACCAGGCTCCCCCGTCCCTGGGATTCTCCAAGCAAGAACACTGGAGTGGGCTGCCATTTCCTTCTCCAATGTATGAAAGTGAAAAGTGAAAGTGAAGTCGCTCAGTCGTGTCCAACTCTTGGCGACCCCATGGACTGCAGCGTATCAGGCTCCTCCACCCATGGGATTTTCCAGGCAAGAGTACGGGAGTAGGGTGCCATTGCCTTCTCCACCATATAGCACAGCAGTCTTCAACTTTTTTGGTACCAGGATCTGGTTTCGAGGAAGACAATGTTTCCATGGAGCAGGGATGGAGAGGGGATGGTTTCAGGATGATTCTCATAAGAAGCACTCAGCCTGGATTGGTCATATGTGCAGTTCACAGTAGGATCTGCAGGACTATGAGAATCTAATGCTGCCACCGATCTGACAGGGGGCAGAGCTCAGGAGGTAATGAGAGAGATGGGGAGTGGCTGTAAATACAGATGGTTTCACTCGCTTGCCCACCTCTCACTTCCTGCTGTTCAGCCCAATTCCTAACTGGTACCAGTCCATGGTCTGGGACTTGGGGACCCCAGTGTAGCACATTAATTGTGTACCATGCAGTATTTTATTTGCTATGCCTATATTAACTCACTTAATCCTCATCACAATACCATAGCATACATTTATTCTCATTTTTATAGATGAGAAATAAGGAATCAGAATGGTTAAGTAACTTGCCCAAGCTTACCTAGCTAATAATTAGCCAAACCCAGATTCATAACCTGGCTTCTCAAGTAACACTAGTAGTAAAGAACCCACCTGCCAGTGTAGATAGACATGACACATGGGTTCAGTCCCTTGGTTGGGAAGATCCCCTGGAATAGGGCATGGCAACCCACTCCAGGATTCTTTTTTTTTTAATATAAATTTATTTATTTTAATTGGAGGTTAATTACTTTACAATATTCTATTGGTTTTGCCATACATCAACGTGAATCCACCACAGGTATACACGTGTTCCCCACCCTGAATCCCCATCCTCCTCCCTCCCCATACCATCCCTCTGGATCGTCTCAGTGCACCAGCCCCAAGCATCCAGTATCATGCATCAAAGCCGGACTGGCGATTCGTTTCATATATGATATTATACACATTTCAATGCCATTCTCCCAAATCATCCCACTCCAGTATTCTTGTCTGGAGAATCTCACGGACAGAGGAACCTGGTGGGGTAGAGTCCATGATGCCACACAGAGTCAGACCCGCTAAGCCGCCACAGCAGCAGATTCATACCCAACAACCCAGCTACAGAATGTCTGCTCTTAACCACATCCATTCATTTTCTCTGGCTTTTTGTATTTCTAGGTGGTCAGCAGCTCTTCTCTGCTCTTATTATTGAATATATCTGTATCTGAATATATTACAGGTGATAGTTATTTTCTCTCAGCACTTGGAATATTTTATTTCATTGTCTTCTAGAATTTAGCAATGCAAGGGAAATAATGATGTTCATCTAATTGTCCATTACCTTTAAGTAATCTCTTCTGACTGTTAGCATTTAATATTATTTTTTCTTAGCTTTTATGTCTTTAGTTGCAGTATGGAATATTTAAAGTGTATGGGTTTGAGACTCTTGAATTCAGAGTTCTGGAGAATTCGTATATAGTACGTATTTGAAAATAGTTTTTTGCCATTTATATATAATATATATAAAAAACATGATGCTGCTACAGTATAAAATATGCATATACTATACTATAAATTTTCTACATATACATTACATGACAATATATATTGTCTACATATGTATTACACAGTATATATGTATTTAGCTTATCTTTAAAATATTTTGAACATAGTTATCCTTTATAGGATTTTTTTATTAAGTTGCTTTCATATAACAGCCACTGTTGCATTGATTCTTATATGTTGATTTAATAATTTAAAAAATATCCTTTCCTCATTTTTTTTGTTTGTTTAGGGAAAAGGAGGAAGTCCTATGTGAAAAAAAGATATTTTAAAATTGATATATGATTTTAATCCTATCTAGAGTGATAGAACATTGTTCACTTTTTCTTTGTATTTGTTTTACTAACATGTTTTGGATTATTTCTTGGCAGAGTCAACCTTAAATGTGAGTCCTGCATGGACTCCTCATTAGGACTATTAGGATGAAATAAGATGATAATTATAAGTCACTAAAAGCAGTACTGGACACATAAGCATTTAATAAGCCTTGGGACTTTCTATCATAGCTTCTGTTTAGTCTTTCCTTTGTTGCTTTCATCTGGCCCCTATGGATCTCATTCCAGACCCTCTTGTTATACTGGAGATTTGATGCAGGCTCTGGCTATAAGGCAGTATATTAATGTCTTTCTTGGAATGCACCTTTACATAAATCTGTGACCCAGGCAACATATACCCCTAGTTCTTTTCAGCCTCTTTTTATTTGAATCTTATTCCCAGTTTCAAGCAGTAAGTACCCTTCATTCTCTGTCCCATGTGGGTCACTTCCTCTACTATGCAGAGTTAAATTCTACTCTCCCTGACCCTATGTGCAGACCCATGGCTCAGCAGGTCCACGGTTTTTGTAAGACTTTAAACTTTGTCTTTCATTTACACTCTTGGTACAATGAGATGCTAACCTCATCAAATTTCTCCATCCTTGCTGTATGATTGGAACCTAGAGATGAGGGCACAATCTGAACATGAATTTTCAATACAAATATTGATCAAAATCTTATCAGTTTAACAAGAACTAGTTGTAAGGTGAGGCTAGCGGTAAAGAACCTGCCTGCCAATGCAGGAGCCGTTAGAGATGAGGATTTGATCCCTGGGTCAAGAAGATCCCCTGGAGAAGAGAACGGCAACCCACTCCAGTGTTCTTGCCTGGAGAACCCCACAAAGAGAGGAGCAGACTACAGTCAGTGGGGTTGCAAAGAGTTAGACATGACTGAAGCGACTTAGCACACACGCACACTTGTAAACTTTATTTCAATATTTCCACTTACTTTTCTTTTTTTTAAATTTCTTTAAATTTTTATTTTTTAGTTTGTTTTGCTTTACAATACTAACGCTTTCTGTTCCATTCCACTGAAAATGGTCTCTAATATGTTGGTAGGCAGATTGTTAAATAAAAACATGTAATTTGATACTTGAATGTAAGGTCAGAAACTTTTAAACTCTTAGAGGAAAACATAGGCAGAATACTCTGACATAAATTACACCAAGATACTCTTTGATCAACTTCCTAGAATAATGGCAGTAAAAACAATAATAAACAAATGGTATCTAATAAAATTTAAAAGCTTTTGCATAGCAAATGAAATTATAAACAAGATGAAAAGACACATCTCAGCATGGGAGAAAATAATTGTAAATGGAACAACTGACAAAGGATTAATCTTCAAACTATATAAGTGATTCATGCAGCTTGATATCAGAAAAACAACCCAATCGAAAAATAATGAAAAAGGACATCTTTTTTTTGGTGTTAGTTCTAGAAGGTCATTAGGTCTTCATAGAACCATTCAACTTCAGCTTCTTTGGCATTAGTGGTTGGGGCATAGACTTGGCCTACTGTGATATTGAATGGTTTGCCTTGGAAACAAACAGAGATCATCCTGTCGTTTTTTGAGATTGCCCCCAAGTACTGCATTTTGAACTCTTTTGTTGACTATGATGGTTTCTCCATTTCTTCTAAGGGATTCTTGCCCACAGTAGTAGGTATCATGGTCATCTGAATTAAATTCGCCCATTCACATCCATTTTAGTTAGCTGATTCCTAAAATGTTGATATTCACTCTTGCCATCTCCTGTTTGACCACTTCCAATTTACCTTGATTCATGAACCTAACATCCCAGGTTTCTATGCAATATTGTTCTTTACAGCATTGGACCTTGCTTCTTTCACCAGTCACATCCACCCCTGGGTGTTGTCTCCACTTTGGCTCAGCCTCTTCAATCCTTCTGGAGCTATTTCTCGACTCTTCTCCAGTACTATATATTGGGCACCTACCAACATGGGGAGTTCATCTTGCAGTGTCGTATCTCTTTGCCTTTTCATTCTGTTCATTAAACAGTGTGAACTAATGCCCCCAAAAATGTGTTTTCACCATAGGGGACTGAATGCAAAAGTAGAAAGTCAAGAGGTATCTGGATTAACAGGCAAGTTTGGCTTTGGAATACAAAAAGAAGGAGGGCAAAGGCTAACAGAGTTTTGCCAAGAGAAGGCACTGGTCATAGCAAACACCCTCTTCCAACAACATAAAAGATGACTTTACACATGGACATCACCAGATGATCCACACTGAAATCAGATTGATTATATTCTTTGCAGTCGAAGATAGAGAATCTCCATACAGTCAGTAAAAACAAGACAAGGAACTGACTGTGGCTCATAACATGAACTCCTTATTGCAAAATTCAGACTTAAATTGAAGAAAGAGTGGGAAAACCACTAGGCCATTTATTTTCTTGACTTTATTTTCTTGGACTCCAAAATCACTGTAGATGGTGACTGCAGCCATGAAATTAAAAGATGCTTGCTCCTTGGAAGAAAAGCTATGACCAACATAGACAGCATATTAAAAAGCAGAGACTTTGCTTTGCCAACAAAGGTCCATATAGTCAAAGCTATGGTTTTTCTAGGGGTCATGTATGGATATGAGTGTTAGACCATAAAGAAGGCTGAGTGCTGAAGAGTTGATACTTTTGAATTGTGGTGTTGGAGAAGACTCTTGAGAATCCCTTGAACTGACAGGAGATCAAACTAGTCAATCATAAAGGAAATCAATTCTGAATTTATTGGAAGGGCTGATGCTGAAACTGAAGCTCCACTACTTTGGCCACCTGATGTGATGAGCCAACTAATTAGAAAAGACCCTGATGCTGGGAAAGATTGAAGGCAGGAAGAGAAGGGGATAACAGAGGATGAGATGGTTGGATGGCATCACTGATTCAGTGGACATGCATTTGAGCAAGCTCTGGGAGACAGTGAAGGACAGTGTACTGCAGTCCGTTGGGTTGCAAAGAGTTGCACACTGAGTGACTGAACAACAAGAAATTAAAGCATGGGAAGAATACCTAAATGGACACTTAGAAGATATACAGATGGCCAATAAACACATGAAAAGATGCTCAGCATCACTCATTATTAGGTAAATGCAAATCAGAACTACAATGAGATATCACTTCACACCAGTCAGAATGGCTATTATAAAAATACCTACCAGCAATAAATGCTGGAGAGTATGTGGAGAAATGGAAACAGTCTTGCACTGTTGGTGGGAGTGTAAATTGATGCAGATACTATGGAGAACAGTATAGAAATTTCTTTTAAAAATCAGGAATAAAGCTACTGTTAAAGTGAAAGTGATAGTTGCTCAGTAGTGTGCAACTCTTGGCAACCCCATGGATTGTAGCCCATCAGGTCGCTCAGTCAGTGGAACTCTCCAGGCAACAATAAAGAAGTGGGTAGCCATTCCCTTCTCCAAGGGATCCTCCCAACCCAGAAATCTAACCTGGGTCTCGTGCGTTGCAGGCAGATTCTCTACCATCTGAGCTACACTATGGCCCAGCAATCCCACTACCGGGCATATACCCTGAGAAAAGCACAATAAAAAACCCACATGTACCCCAATGTTTGTTGCAGCAATATTTACAATAGCCACAGCATGGAAGTCGCCTAGATGTCCACTGAGAGATGAATTGATAAAGAAGTTGTGGTACGTATGTGCAATAGAATGTTACTTAGTCATAAAAAGGAAGAAATGCGAGCCAACTGTAGTGAGATGGATGAATGTACAGCCTGTTATACAAAGTAAGTCAGAAAGAAAGAAACAAATATAGTATAGAAAAGCGTATACTTAGAATCTGT
Organism: Neotragus moschatus; assembly: GCA_006410615.1. NCBI lineage: Eukaryota > Metazoa > Chordata > Mammalia > Artiodactyla > Bovidae > Neotragus > Neotragus moschatus. The sequence continues at coordinate 417,279 of SJYA01001341.1, forward strand.
CAAAATGGTACTGATGAACCTATTTTCAGAGAAGGAGTGGAGACACAGACATAGGGGATGAACTTGTGGACACAGCGGGGGAGGAGAGGGTGGGATGAGTTGAGAGAGTAGTTTTGACATGTATATGCTTACCAAGTGTAAAATAGATAGCTAGTGGTAAGCTGGTATATAACACAGGGAACCCAGCCTGAAGTTCTGTGAGGACACGAAGGGGCAGAAATGGGTGGGGGTTAGGATGGAGGTTTAAGAGGGAGGAGCTACACACACACACACACACACACACACATATAATTATGACTGATTTGTGGTGTTGTATGGCAGAAACCAACACAACATTGTAAAGCAATTATCTACCAATTAAAACTTTTTAAAAATGTACTTTGAATTAATTCACTTTATTTGAATCCAGAATCCTTTAGGCAGCATGGTATAAAATTTCCTGTTTATAAGAATGATAGCTTTATTTGCATTCCTTATCTTATTGAACTATTATCTATTAAATGATATCTTTGCACCAATTTCAAGGTTATATAGTTGCTAAAGACCACTAATTATCTTCATTTTATGTCTGAAGAAAGTTTCAATCCACCAATGCCTCCTTCATTAACTATAATGAAAACATGTTCATGAAAATAAAATTCTGAACTTTAGTTTTATTGAAGTGTCGTATCTCAGAGGGAAATGTGTATTAATTATTAGAATAAAGTGTTTCATGTTTTTGTTTCTGCATTTAATTATGAAAGGGAAGCTAGAAAGGAAGAGGGTATCTTCCTTCTATTGTATAGTATTGCTATAGAATTTACACCGGTCATCTGGTCGTTCCAACATCTGACTCACATGAGCAGCTTTCAGATTAGGATGTTTGTGGAACTAGAGTATTTTTAGGATAAAAGAAAATCTGTTTATATTTCAAGTAAAGCTACATATGACCTTTATTCAGTTCAAATATTGCCTCATTCTTTAAAAATCCCAGCCCACACAGAAGTCTAGATCACTTGTAGGCTCTGCAAAGAAGTGGACAAAATACATTTTCTTTGGCTTGAGATTGTCATCAACTTGGTTTCCACCAGGCATCAGAGGGATTTATAATCAAAAAATGTATCCTCATGTCTAGCGTAGTGTACCTCATTGTTGTTGTTTAGTCGCTTAAGTCATGTCTGACTCTTTTGTGACCCCATGGACTGTAACCCGCCAAGCTCCTCTGTCCATGGGATTTTCCAGACAAGAATACTGGAGTGGGTTGCCATTTCCTTCTCCGTCTGCACCTCATGGGCACCAGTAAATGCATGTCTGAATGACTGCACGTGATTGTTAACAGTCCCTATGGAAAGAAAAGGGATTTTTTTTTCTATTTCATTCTTTATCACTGGTATGGACAGGAAGTATTTTGCTGCCAAGGCATAATCTTTTATATATATATATTTTCCTGGTGACTTTAGGAAAACAGCATCCAGTCCAATTAAAAAGCTGTTCTTTTCCTGTTAGTTTAAGAAGTCAGCACCCACGCTTTGCTGTGGTGTTCAGCCTTCTGTTATTAATAGCCTTCTTGGCTTCTTTAATTGGAGAGGCTTTCAGAATAAGATTAGATGACATGTATGAATCTTTTTATTTGAAATGTATTCTAGCCACATAGCTACTATTTCTATTATCTTAATTTTGTATAGCATAATGAATTATATTATTTTTTTTTCCAGACAAGCCCTCTGAGAGGGTCATTTTCCACAAAGGAAGTAGTCACATAATGAAAAGGTCAAAGCAAAATCACAAAAGAAAAAGTCTCTAATCATTAAAAAACAAGCAAACAAAAACATTTGTTTGAAGGAAGATGAAGCAAATCAGTCATCAGCTGTTTTTTTAAATAGCAATCCATGATATGTGGAGTAATAAGTAAATCTTTTCTCAATTTTGCAAGATAGATTCTCTCTACCCAGGAGTATGGTTATATTACACATATTTAGCATGGTACTATTTTTTCCGTTTTTAAAGAAATTTACTTTATTGAGATATGATTTACATATAATAAAATCTATACATTTTAGCTGTAGAGTTTAATGTGTTTGACAAATGCATGCATGCACACAGTGACATAATATAAAGAATGCTTTTATCACCCTCAAATATTCCTTCATATCAACAGAGTAAGTCCTCAGTCTCCATCCTTGGCTCCAGGAAATTGCTCATATGCTTACTCTCTACTACTAGAAGTTAGAATAGTGTTTTCTTGACTCTCACACAGATGGGTCTATATGGTATGTATCTTTTTATATGTATCTTGTTTTACATTAAAATTTTTTTCTAAATAAACTTTTTATTGTCAGATAATTTTAGATTTACAGAAAAATTTTTCTGTCTTTAACCTCTTATATTAATTAATACATAACTCACATAACTAATGCACCGTATTTGTCACAACCAATGAACCAATGGGCTTCCCAGGCAGCTCAAATGGTAAACAGCCGACCTGCAATGCGGGAGACCTGGGTTCAATTCCTGAGCCAGGAAGATCCCCTGGAGAAGAGCATGGCAACCCATTGCAGTATTCTTGCCTGGAGTATTTCATGGACAGAGGAGCCTGGCAGGCTACAGTCCGAGGGGTCACAAAGAGTCAGACATGACTGAGTGACTAAAACTGCAGTAATGAACCAATATTGGTGTATTCGTATTTTTTTCATAAGTAATTTTTTTAAAGATTGTTTATGTGGACCATATTTTTAAAGTCTTAATTGAATCTGTTACAAAATGCTTCTGGTTTTATGTTTTCTTTTTTTTTTTTTTTTTTGGCCAGAAGGCATGAGGGATCTTAGTTCTTTGACTGGGGTTTGAACTCATGCTCCCTGCACTGGAAGGCGAAGTTCTAACCACCAGACCACCAGGGAAGCTCCAATATGTTAGTATTAACTGAAATAACCCACCTGCCAATGCAGGAGACATAGGAGACCTGGGTTTGATCCCTAGTTTGGGAAGACCCCCTGGAGGAGGGCGTGATAACCCACTCCAGGATTCTTGCCTGGGAAATCCCATGGACAGAGGAGCCTGATAGGCTATAGTCAATAAGTTCACAAACAGGAGGACATGACTGTGACTTAGCTTGTGCACATCATAGTTTATGCCAATGTCCTTCATTTTTAAACTAAATTCAGGATATCACATTACACTGAGTCCTTGCATTCGGTTGTCATGTTTCCTTAGCTTTTCATGGGGCTGTGCCAGTTTCTTCAAATGCCCTTGTTTCTGACGACCTTGACAGATTTCAAGAGTGTTCCTCAGCTATTTTGTAAAATGTTTCTTAATTGGGATTTGACTGACGTTTTTTCTCATGACTAAACTATGGTTATGGGTTTTAGGAGGAGGACCACAGAGGTAAAGTGCCAGTCACATCACATTCTATCAGTGTGAGCTTGACTGTTGACGTTCACTTTGCTCGTGTGTCTAAAGTGGTGATGGTCATTTTATTTATTTATTTTTTTCAAATCTATTAATTTTATTTTATTTTATTTTTAACTTTATTTTACAATACTGTATTGGTTTTGCCATACATTGACATGAATCCACCACGGGTGTACATGAATTCCCAATCCTGAATCCCTTCTCACCTCCCACCCCATATCATCTCTCTGGATCATCCCCATGCACCAGCCTCAAGCATCCTGTATCCTGCATCGAACATAGACTGGCGATTCGTTTCTTACATGATAGTATACATGTTTCAGTGCCATTCCCCCAGATCATCCCACCCTCTCCGTCTCCCTCAGAGTCCAAAAGTCTGTTCTATACATCTGTGTCTCTTTTGCTGTCTCACATACAAGGTTATCATTACCATGTTTCTAAATTCCATATATATGTGTTAGTATACTGTATTGGTGTTTTTCTTTTTGGCTTACTTCACTCTGTATAATCGGCTCCAGTTTCATCTATCTCATTAGAACTGATTCAAATGTATTCTTTTTAATGGCTGAGCAATACTCCATTGTGTATATGTACCACAGCTTTCTTATCCATTCATCTGCTGATGGACATCTAGGTTGTTTCTATGTCCTGGCTATTATAAACAGTGCTGCTATGAACATTGGGGTACATGTGTCTCTTTCAATTCTGGTTTCCTTGGTGTGTATGCCCAACAGTGGGATTGCTGAGTCATATGGCAGTTCTATATGCAATTTTTTAAGGAATTTCCACACTGTTTTCCATAGTGGCTATACTAGTTTGCATTCCCATCAACAGTGTAAGAGGGTTCCCTTTTCTCCACACCCTCTCTAGCATTTATTGCTTGTAGACTTTTGGATCACAGCCATTCTGACTGGTGTGAAATGGGATCTAATTAAAATTAAAAGCTTCTGCACAACAAAGGAAACTATAAGCAAGGTGAAAAGACAGCCTTCTGAATGGGAGAATATAATAGCAAATGAAGCAACTGACAAACAACTAATCTCAAAAATATACAAACAACTTATGCAACTCAATTCCAGAAAAAAAAAACAACGACCCAATCAAAAAATGGGCCAAAGAACTAAATAGACATTTCTCCAAAGAAGACATACAGGTGGCTAACGAACACATGAAAAGATGCTCAACATCACTTATTATCAGGGAAATTCAAATCAAGACCACAATGAGGTGATGGTCATTTTAAAGTGATTTCCCCTACCCTACTTCCACACTACACTCTTTGGGAGGAAGTCACCATCTGTAAGCCACACTTAGAGTGGAGAGTCATGTGCCACCTCCTTAAGTGTGTGCTGTCACTATAAATTGTCCACAGTCCCCCATTTCTTTAATAAGCCATTTCTTTATATCAGTATGGACTAATGCAAATTTATTTTAACCTCTGAGTTATATTACAAAAATATGTTATTAATCTTGTTCTAACATTAGCCATTTGGATCTCTTACCATTGTATCCTTGTCCCCTTTGGTATATTCTCATTATTGTGGGTCTTTCTGTTGTACTTTGGTTCAGTTTGGGTTTTGATTTTAATTTTTTTTTTAGCATAACCTTAGTTTCTGGCACTAAAAGATACTCTGGTCTTATACATTTTCTACCTAGTTTTGGATCAGCCCTTTTACTAGTCAGTGCACATTCGTGGCCTGTACCCTTGTGGGAAAGATGCTTGCATGCGTCTGTCATTTAGTCTTGTCCGACTCTTTTGCAGCCTGATGGACTGTAGCCTGACAAACTTGTTTGTTCATGGGGTTTTTCAGGAAAGAATACTGGAGTGGGTTGCCAAGCCCTGCTCCAGGGGATCTTCCTGACCCAGGGATAGAACCCAGGTCTTCTTCATTGCAGGTAGTTTCTTTACTGTCTGAGCCACCAGGAAAGCCCATATACATACATATGATTTCAAAATTATTTTGCACTCCTGGGGAAACAACTGGATTACATAGAGTAAGTTGTTAAGTAGAGTTCCTTTAGACTTTAAAGTATACACTGACTTTCAAAGTTCAGCATATTTCTCCCATACCCCTTTCAAGTGAGGTTGTTTCACACATTTGTAATACAGAGTTTGAGTTATTGGTGTGTATGAAGGTACCATTACCTGAGACGAGAAAAACCTAGAGGAGAAGAAGGGATTTTTGTAAATTACATAGTTTCATGTATGTTTAATTGAAAACATTTATTCTATATTAAGGGGAAATATCAGACTGTCAAAAAGTGATGTTGACCACTTGTCTGGTATATGATTTTCAAACCTTTTCCCTGGGTTAATGTGCATTAATTGAATTTGATTATGATAAAAGTATATAATTGGATATTTGTATTTTATAATTAAATATATTAATATATATTACAAATTTTATAAAAAGTGAAAATATATGTCCTTTGTATCTGTCTATTCCTTATAATTGGTATTTCAAAACTAAGATGTGCTCTGAGTGCTTTAAAATTTCGTAGCAGAAAAATTCTGAATGTTACTTGTGTTGCAATAATTCTGTTCTCTATCTAACGATGACTCAGTTATGCTTCAAGTAGTTAAGATAATGTCCATACACACCCACCCACAAATGCAGGAGACGTAAGAGACACAGATCCAATCCCTGGGTTGGGAAGATCCCCTGGAGGAGGGCGTGCCAACCCACTTGACTGCTCTTGCATGGAGAATCCCATGGACTGAAGAGCCTGAAGAGTCCATAGGGTCACAGGACTGGAAAAGGGCAGTTTTTATCCCAAAGAAAGACAATGCCAAAGAATGCTCAGACTACCGCACAAATTGCACTCATCTCACATGCTAGTAAAGTAATGCTCAAAATTCTCCAAGCCAGGCTTCAGCAATACATGAACTGTGAACTCCCTAATGTTCAAGCTGGTTTTAAAAAGGCAGAGGAACCAGAGATCAAGTTGCCAATATCCGTTGGATCATGGAAAAAGCAAGAGAGTTCCAGAAAAATATCTATTTCTGCTTTATTGA
>SJYA01001341.1:426396-454620 GCA_006410615.1 Neotragus moschatus
TGTGAAGAGTTGACTCATTGGAAAAGACTCTGATGCATGGAGGGATTGGGGGCAGGAGGAGAAGGGGACGACAGAGGATGAGATGGCTGGATGGCATCACTGACTCCATGGGCATGAGTCTGAGTGAACTCTGGGAGTTGGTGATGGACAGGAAGGCCTGGAGTGCTGCGATTCATGGGGTTGCAAAGAGTTGGACTGAGTGACTGAACTGAACTGAACTGAACTGAACTCAGCATGCGGCACACAGATCCATATACAAAGGTGGAGGAGGAGATTGGGATTGACATATACATACTACTATTTATATAGTAGATAGCTAATAAGGGTCTATGGATAGCACAGGGAACTCCACTCAGTACTCTCTAATGACCTATATGGGAATGAGTATACGCATATGTATTCTTGCTGGGCAATCTCATGGAGAGAGGAGCCTGACAGGCTATTGTCCGTGTGGGCTGTAAAAAGTCCGGCAGGACTGAACACGCATGCATCTACCCCATGCATGTGTATAACCGAGACACTTTGCTGTACAGCAGAAACTAGCACAACATTATAAATCAATTATACTCCAATTAATTTTTTAATTAAAAAAAATTAATTTCAAGCACAGCCTGAAGGACACAGTTGTCCCTTCTCAGATCATCTGAATGGAGGGCTCCTTGGTCAGGGACTTCTATCTAAATATATCCTCAATGATCTAAAGTGAAGAAGAAAACAATTATTTTTTAATGACTTTATCCCGTATCGTCAATGATTTTTTGAATGTACTTAAACATTTCAGAAGTATAAGAAAATAAATAGGTATATTTATGTTTTGGGCTTCCCCGATGGCTCAGTGGTAAAGAATCTGTCTACCAATGCAGGAGACACAGGTTCAATCGCCAGGTCAGGATGATCCTCAGGAAATGGCAACCCACTCCAGTGTCTTTGCCTGGGAAATCCCATGGACAGAGGAGCCTGTTGGGCTACAGTCCATGGGGTCATGAAAGAGTCAGACATGACTTAGCAACTAAATAGCAACAATGACAACATATTTTGGTATTAGTGTATTTTCTTTAGATAACTTATTTTGTAGACATTTATTTGGTTTATACAATGTACATTTCTTTTCCAGTAGAATTCCAAGTATCACAATCAGTACATATACAGGGTATTTGAAGGGATACACGATGCCTTTATCTTTCTTTTCCATTATAAATGCACTGTTAAGTCTAATGGCATATCACTTAATTGACTTAAAGTTCCATTTTTTAGAATATTTTAGAATAAAATAGTATATCAAAAGTACAATGCATGAAAAAACGTTAAAATCATCTGACTATATTACAAACAAAGCTGAACTAATCCTTCACAAATCATTACCTTTTTGTCAGTTGTGATAATCTTTGCATCACTAATTTATCAGTTTAATGGAAAAGATAAGAGTCAATAATGCTAACAAAGGAGAAAATATTCAAGGGTGAGAAAGATAACTCTTTTTTTTTTTTGAAGATTTTTTTGATATGGACCATTTTAAAATTCTTAATCGAATCTGTTACAATATTGCTTTTGTTTTATGTTTTTGTTTTTTGTCCACTATGCATGCAGAATCTTAGCTTCCCAACCAAGGATCAAATCCATACTCCCTGCATTGGAAGGCAAAATCTTAACCACTGGGCTACCAGGGAAGACCTGAAAACTTTTTTTCATTTTCTTTTTCTTTTTTTTTACTGCTTGAAGACTATGACAGGGAATACAGGAGTGCTGTGTATGATTTTAACATGGATTTTCATCCAGAAAGAAGCAAAAGGAAATTTGAAGGGAAGCTCAGTTTATATAATGAGTCTTTCTACAGTTGTTACATTTTGTTAGTATTTTACTTTCTGTGACATGGAAATAGATATTTTAAAAAAGAACGTGTTTATAACAGGCAGAATTATGCCATAGAGAGCTTTGAAAGTATAAGAACTTGTCACATAAGGCTCATTGTACTGAAAAGAAAAATATAGTCCTCTGTGGTTGACATGTACTATTCAGTCCTCTCACTCTTTGGGGGCTTATTAGCCATCAAATAAAATCCAAGTTGTATTTTTCCAACAAAAATGATAGGTGGGCAAAGTTAAGCTCCATTAAGTATGCATGGTTTCAAATCAATGTGAGTATGCTTAATTTATCAATTAATAAATGAGTTGCTCTTATTTTTATTACTGTCAGCAAGTATAAATTTAGCTAAATTAACACTGTTTTAAATTTTCTTCTGTGCTTTATCTATTGTATTTATTTTGCTTCTCATAACTCAAGTTACATCATCATATTTTTTCTTAAAGAAACTGCAGAATCTGAACTCAAACAGGCATACAATAAAAGCATGATAGCTAAGTATCAGAGTTATTTCTTCAGGGTTTGATTCAGTTTTCCTATGGGCTATCAGTAGGATCCCAGGTGACACTAATGGTAAAGAATCCACCTGCCAATGCAAGAGACTCAGGTTCAATCTCTGGTCAGGAAGATCCCCTGGAGGAGGGCATGGCAACCCACTCCAGTGTTTTTGCTTGGAGAATCCCATGAACAGAGGAGCCTGGCGGGCTACAGTCTATAGGGTCATAAAAGAGTCAGACATGACAGAAGTGACTTAGTACATACCTTCTTGGAGGGAAGGGATCATGATATATGTACTATAAACAAAAACAAAAGGCTTTATTTTCATCTATCTCTAAAGGCTCTTCCACAAGAACTTCAGCATGTGAGTCCGTCTTTCCTAAATGTCATTTAAAAAATATTGAAAGGAAAAAAATTGCAAATACCATTTTTCCCCTAAATATCCTCGTCCTGTTTGCAAATACACACACTTCTACAGCACACATCTTTTGTGCATGCAAAAATCTGACCATGAGAGACCATCTGATGGTAAATGTGGTGACTGAGTTTTCATATTAAAGAAACACAAGGATGCTTTTCATCAGAATGGCTCCTTCACCCCTGGAGGATACAGTTTATCAATTAACTATTAATTAACATTTTGAAAGAAAATAATTATATTGCTTATTATAAGTGATAAAATTAAGGATTTAATTAAGGTTGAATATCTTTACATTGTTTACCGCAGGGGAACTGCAAAAAAAATTTTTTTAGGATATCTTTTATCCAGTCTAAGTAAGTGATGACTATTAAAACTGCAGAAATTCTCATAATGGGATGCCAACTAAAACACTGTGTTCACTTAGATCTCAACTCTGTAAAATTATGTGTTTTAAAATTACTAAAATGCTGAGTAATGCAGATTATTTGCTTTCTCTTTATACTTTCCTGGGTTTTTCAAGTCTTTTAAAGTCAGACAGCAATGCTTTAATAATCAGTGAACCACATTCATTTTCTTATTTTAAGAGTTTTGTCTACTACACTAAATTCTCTCGCTCACACACCGAGAACATGCTCAATCTCACTTCAGTTGTGTCAGATTCTGTGCGACCCTATGGGACTGTAGCCTGCCAGGCTCCTCTGTCCATGGGATTCTCCAGGTGAGAATCCTAGAGTGGGTTACTGTGTCCTCCTCCAGAGGATCTTCCTGACCCAGGAGTCGAACCAGTGTCTGTTACATCTCCTGCAAGTGTCTGTTACATCTCCTGCATTGTAGATGGATTCTTCACTGCAGAGTCACTTACACAGTATGCTGCCTCTAATAATTATGTCCTACATGTGAGTTTCTATCTGTGGAGGTCCTGACGGCTAGGGAGAAGTTCTGCTCGTGGTTTAAAAATAACACCAGGAAATTGCCTCCATCTTATAAACAACACAGCGTCCTGTTCTCTCTGTTTTAATTTGTAAAACAAATCTGGCTTGGCACTCAACAGGCTATTTTAATTGATACTGTTTTCATTCTGACAGTTTCCCTGCTTCTGTTAAGTTCAGAGCAGATGCTATGTCCGAAACCTAACAGTGGAAGGCAGATGTGAGTTTTCTGGCACAAAGGAGGATTTTTGTTTCCTCTGTGATGTTATGAACAAGCTCATTCCTCATCTGAAAAGCAAAACAGCATTGGACCTGCTGGCAGTCTGTGGCTCAAATCATAATGATGAATGTTGTGTCCTTAGGATAAAGGGCAGAGTTAAGCAGTGCTGGAAGAGAAATCAACCCTGACAAAAGTAGAGCATCATGAGGGAAAAGTACTGTAAAGAACTGGACCTGCCTTTGAATTGGAGCTATCATAAGACATAGGTTTATACCTTGTCTTCTCTATGAATTCATCTGTAGGTAGATATTAAGGTTGTTTCCAGATCTCAGCAATTGTAAATAATGTTGCTATGAACACTGGTGTGCGTGTACCTCTTCAAATTAGTGTTTTCATTTTCTTCAGATATATACCCAAGAGTAGATTTGTTCGCTTATGTGGTAGATATATTTTTCTAGTTTTTCAAGGAAAGTCCATACTCTTTTCTATAGGGGCTGCACCAATTTATATTCCCACCAATATTTTACTAGGTTGCCTTTTCTCCACATCCTCACCAATTTATTCGTGATGTTTTTGATGATTGCCATTCTGACAGGTATGAGGTGATATCTCACTGTGGTTTGTATTAATATTTGCATTTCTCTGGTGATCAACTATACTGGGAATCTTTTCATGTACCTATTTGGCATCTGAATATCTTCTTGGGAAAAATATGTCTTTCAAGTCTTCTGCTTATTTTTTATATTGAGTAGTATGAGCTATTTGTATATTTTGGATTTTAACTCGTTGTCAGTCATACCATTTGCAAATACTTTCTCCATAGGGTTTCCCTGTTAGCCCAGCTGGTAAAGAATCTGCCTGCAGTGCGGGAGACCTGGGTTCAATCCCTGGTCTGGGAAGATACCCTGGAAAAGAGAATGGGTACCACCTCCAATATTCTTGCCTGGAGAATTCCATGGATGGAGGAGCCTGGTAGGCTACTGTCCATGCACTTGCAAAAGAGTCAGACACAACTAAGTGACTAACACTTTCTCCAATTCATACATTGTCTTTTCATTTTGTTGATTTTTTTATATTTTGCTAAGTAAAAAACTTTTGTTTAATTAGATCTGATTTATTTTTTTCCCTTTTTCCCCCTTGCCTTTGGAGACAGATTTCCTGATAATATTGCTATGATTTATGTCAAAGAATGGCCTGTGTACTTAGGCTATGACTTTGTTTTGCTTCCTTAGCTTTTTTGCCCCCATCTCCATAGGGGGAATAAGAAGGTTAGAAATGGGTTTGGCTGATTGACATTTGCCCATGTAGATAAGGTTCTGGGAAAGTTGTTTCCTTTGGAGAGAAGTCCTTTCTCATGCTTTGAACATATTACAAAATGGTTCAGTTCAGTTCAGGTCAGTCCCTCAGTCGTGTCTGCNCCATAGGGGGAATAAGAAGGTTAGAAATGGGTTTGGCTGATTGACATTTGCCCATGTAGATAAGGTTCTGGGAAAGTTGTTTCCTTTGGAGAGAAGTCCTTTCTCATGCTTTGAACATATTACAAAATGGTTCAGTTCAGTTCAGGTCAGTCCCTCAGTCGTGTCTGCTCTTTGCGATCCCATGAATCACAGCATGCCAGGCCTCCCTGTCCATCACCAACTCCCGGAGTTCACTCAGACTCATGTCCATCGAGTCAGTGATGCCATCCAGCCTTTTCATCTTCTGTCTTCTCCTTCTCCTCCTGCTCCCAGTCCCTCCCAGCATCAGAGTCTTTTCCAATGAATCAACTCTTCACATGAGATGGCCAAAGTACTGAAGTTTCCCCTTTAGCATCCTTCCTTCCAAAGAAAACCCAAGGCTGATTTCCTTCAGAATGGACTGGTTGGCTTTCCTTGCAGTCCAAGGGACTCTCAAGAGTCTTCTGCAATAGCACAGTTCAAAAGCATCAATTCTTCAGTGCTTAGCCTTCTTCACAGTCCAACTCTCACATCCATACATGACCACAGAGAAAATCATAGCCTTGACTAGACGGACCTTATTCAGCAAAGTAATGTCTCTGCTTTTGNGAAATGGTATGGACCTAACAGAAGCAGAAGATATTAAGAAGAGGTGGCAAGAATACACAGAGGAACTGTACAAAAAAGATCTTCAAGACCAAGATAATCATGAAAGTTTGATCACTCACATCACTTAGAGCCAGGTATCCTGGAATGTGAAGTCAGGTGGGGCTTAGGAAGCATCTCTATGAACAAAGCTAGTGGAGGTGATGGAATTCCAGTTGAGCTACTTCAAAACCTGAAAGAGGATGCTGTGAAAGTGCTGCACTCAGTATGCCAGCAAAGCTGGAAATCTCAGCAGTGGCCACAGGACTGGAAAAGTCCGTTTTCATTCCAATCCCAAAGAAAGGCAATGCCAAAGAATGCTCAAACTACTGCACAATTGCACTCATCTCACACACTAGTAAAGTAATGCTCAAAATTCTCCAAGCCAGGTTTCAGCAATACATGAACCGTGAATTCCAGACTTTCAAGCTGGTTTTAGGAAAGGCAGAGGAATCGGAGATCAAATTGCCAACATTTGCTGCATCATGGAAAAAGCAAGAGTTAAAAAAAAAATCTGCTTTATTGGCTATGCCAAAGCCTTTGACTGTGTGGATCACAATAAACTGGAAAATTCTGAAAGAGGGGACTACCAGACCACATGATCTGCCTCTTGAGAAATCTGTATGCAGGTCAGGTATCAGCAGTTAGAACTGGACGTGGAACAATAGGCTGGTTCCAAATTGGAAAAGGAGTATGTCAAGGCTATATATTGTCACCTTGCTTATTTAACTTGTAAGTAGAGTACATCTTAAGAAACACTGGGCTGGAAGACGCACAACCTGGAATCAAGATTGCCAAGAGAAATATCAACAACCTCAGATATGCAGATGACACCACCCTTATGGTAGAAAGTGAAGAGGAACTAAAAAGCCTCTTGATGAAAGTGAAAGAGGTGAGTGAAAAAGTTGGCTTAAAGCTCAACATTTAGAAAACTAAGATCATGACATCTGGTCCCATCACTTCATGGTAAATAGATGGGGAAACAGTGGAAACAGTATCTGACTTCATTTTTCTGGATTCCAAAATCACTGTGGATGGTGATTGTAGCCATGAAATTAAAAGGCACTTGCTCCTTGAAAAGAAAGTTATGACCAACTTAGACAGCATATTCAAAAGCAGGGACATTACTTTGCCAACAAATGTCCATCTAGTCAAGGTTATGGTTTTTCCAATGATCGTGTATGAGTGTGAAAGTTTGACTATAAAGAAAGCTGAACGCTGAAGAATTGATGATTTTGAACTGTGGTGTTGGAAAAGACTCTTGAGAGTCCCTTGGACTACAAGGAGATCCAACCAGTCCATCCTAAAGGATATCAGTCTTGAGTGTTCATTGGAGGGACTAATATTGAAGCTTAAACTGCAATACTTTGCCCACTGATGTGAAGAGCTGACTCATTTGAAAACACCCTGATGCTGGGAAAGATTGAGGGCATGAGGAGAAGGGGACAACAGAGGATGAGATGGTTGGGTGGCATCACCGCTGCAATGGACATAGGTTTGGGTAGACTCCAGGAGTTGGTGATGGACAGGGAGGCCTGGAGTGCTGTGGTTCCAGGGATTGCAAAGAGTCAGACATGACTGAGCCATTGAACTGAACTAACTGAAAGACAGGGAGGGAGAGGTAAAGTAAGAAAAGTTGAGAAGGAGAAAGAGAGAGAGAGTGAGAGGGACCACAAGAGAGATGGGTACGTCAATCTTGTGAGCAGGAAAATCTCCCAGCATCTCACAATGGCTCTAGCAAGTCCCAAGAGAGAAGTGTGTCATCTGTCTAGGAAGATAAAGCCCTGGACACTTTCTCCAAGTATTGCATGTTCCATGTGGCATGGAATAGTGTCAAGTCACTGTAGTTGAAGTAGCCAAAACAAATGAGTGATGTATATCTCATTGTCAAATTATTGGAGCAAAATCAAGGACCACATTTTCCTCTTTCCCTCAGCTTGTTCCTTGACACAACTTAAGACCCGAGTACTACAGCAAATTACAGGTAAGCATATGGTATGTGTGGGGAGTGGGTACTATTTTAAATGGTTCAGTTCAGTTCAGTTGCTCAGTTGTGTCTGACTTTTTGCAACCCCATGGACTAAGCCTGCTTAAACTCATGTCCATTGGGTCAGTGACACCATCCAACCATTTCATCCTCTGTCGTCCCCTTCTCCTCCTGCCTTCAGTCTTTCCCAAGAAGAGACTTTTCAAATGAATCAATTCTTTGCATCAGGTGGCCAAAGGATTGGAGCTTCAGCTTCAGCATCAGTCCTTCCAATGAATATTCAGGACTGATTTCCTTTAGGATGGACTGGTTTGATCTCTTTGCAGTCCAAGGGACTCTCAAGAGTCCTTTCCAACACCATAGTTCAAAAGCTTCAGTTCTTTGGTGCTCAGCTTTCTTCATGGTCCAACTCTCACATCCATACATGACTACTGGAAAAACCATAGCTTTGACTAGACGAATCTTTTTTGGCAAAGTAATATCTCTGCTTTTGACTAAAAGTAATTTTATTTTTCAGATAGAAACAAATATATAATTTCAGAAAAGACTAACGTTTTCCTTCACAATGATAAAATAGAGACAGAAGTTAAGCTGAATCATTAAAAATTAAGCTGATTATAAGATTGGATATTTAATAATAATTATATAACTGTAAGAATTTTGGACTTAATTTGCAAAGTAATAGAGAACCGCTGTAGGAATTTAAGTGCATAAATTTAACATCACAGTCGTTAATGAAAAATTATTGTGAGGAGATATTAGAGGTTAAATATGATAAAGCATGTTTCCTGATGAGGGGAAAGATATATTCTTTGTTACAATTAAAGGCACATTAACAAGTTGTGCTTTTAAGAATCAATATCTTCTTGAGGCTGTTCATTATTTTAATTGAGTGACTTCAAGATATAGAATCATCAAACTGAGGAGCAGACCGAGGGAGATGACCAAGAATTAGGTCTTGCAATAAACTCAACTTGACCACCTGGGCTAATTTTCTCCTAGTGGTCAAGAGTTTTAAGAGATGAAGATAATGTATTCGTATAATTTCTAATAATAGAACCCTTTCTAACAGTTATATAGGATGTGAGGGGATGGGATTTGAGATCACATCCAATTTAAGGGCAGCATTAAATGGGAGAAAGAGAATGCATGCTTTTATATCTCCTTCAAACTTCATATTCAAGCTAGGGTCCTATCTTCTCTCTTACCTGAATTCTAAGAGCTATGCAATATGCAACAAATATGCAATGAAATTTTAAAAAGAAAATTTTTTAAAGGCTAAGAAGCCGTTTACCACCTAGATGACTGATTCTTCCTATTATAGAATTAAAATCAATTTCCTTCTTTCCCCCTTTCCTCCCTTTCTTCTTAAATATTTAGGTGCCAATTTTCTAGGTACCAAGAGAAAAAAAAAATCTCTATTTTCACAAGGCTTATGTTAAACTAAGATAAAAGATGATAAATACACACATAGAGCAATGTGAATTATATCGGATGGTAAGAAGAATTCTACAGAGTGATGGAAGGGTGCAGTTTGAAAGAGGATGGTCAGGGGAGTAGTGATGATGAGAGAGTGAGTCATGAAATATGCAAGAGAAGCATTCACACAAGATAAATACAACCCTAAACATTCTGAGGCAGAAGAATGTGTGCCTTACTTAAGGGGCAGCCGGGGTTAGCGCAGATAGAGTAGAGAGCAGTAGAAGACAAGCTCAGGGAGGTAACTGAGAGACTGGACCAGGTGCAGCCCTAGAGGCCACTGTGAGGCCTTTGACTTTCACTTTCTATGGGACAGGAAGCTACTGGTGTATTTTGCACAAAGCTTTAATATCTTCCATTTGTAAAGCATCACCCTGTGAGACAAAGAATAACAGGACTCAAGGTGATTTTCCGCGTCCCACCCACACCCTTCACTGTCTAGCAAATGAAGGGCTGACATTGACAGACAGACTGTAAAGATCCTGAAATTGCACATTTGGGATGAAAATCAGGAGTGTGGGTTTAGGCATGTAATGCTTGAGATTTCCATTAGATAGCTAAATGAGAATGCCTGGTAAGTAGTTCGATAAATACTAGAATTCAGAGGACAAATTTGAGCCGGAGATAAAAAATGAGGGCATTGTTTTCCTCTAGATGGTATTTAATACCATTAAAATGAATGAGACCCCTGGGAGTAAGTTCAACTAAGAAAGAAAGAGAATTAAACCTCTAGTCACACTATCTAAAGACAGAAAGAACCATTAAAGAATGCTGGGAGAGATGGGTCGGTTATTTAAGAGGAAAATTAAACAGTTTGGAGTTCTAAGCCACCTGAGCAAAGTGTGGGAAATATTGATCATGACAAGTGCCGCTGGCAAGTCAAATAAATTGAGCACTTAGAATTGGATTTAAAGTTTATTCCTGGCCTAGAAAATAATAATTTTGCTAGGTGAGAGCTAAAGCCTGAATAAGTAAGTAAGTGTTAGTCGCTCAGTCTTGCTCGACTCTTTGTGATCCCATGGACTGCAGCCCACCAGGCGCCTGTGTCCATGAGATTCTCCAGGCAAGGATACTGGAGTGGGTTGCCATTTCCTTCTCCAGGGGATCTTCCTAACCCAGGGATCGAACCTGGGTCTCCTGTACTGCAGGCAGATTCTTTATCAACTGAGCTACAAAGGAAGCCCAAAGCCTGAATACAAGACATTTAAAAAGATTGGAACAACTTCAAAACACCTTCCGAAGACTTGCTGAAAAGGGAAACAGAAATAAATATCAGTATCTGGAAGGGGATTTAGAATTATTATTTTAAAATAAGAATATCTACAACACATTTCATGATGATGGGCTTGATTGAGTAGAGTTGTGAAAACTGGTGATGGAGGGCTGAGCTGGGGAGAGTTTCTACAGCTGTGTTGTTGAATAAATATGGAGGAGACTGATTTCCGGGAGATGGTGAAAACTGATCTAGGAATAGCCAGCTTATCAATTACAACAGTAGGGAAGGCAGAGTGTAAGGTGGTTAGGTGGCGGAAGCTGGTGGAGGTTTTATTTGGTGGTTTCTATTTCCTAGTTGAAGAGGAAATGATGTCATCTGCTGAGAAATGGATGTGGTAAGGAGGTGTGCGCAAGCAAAGGGGTGAAATGGTGTTCTAGGACTTGAAGTCAGCAGACAGGAAGTGAAGTGAGTCAGCTGGCTGTTCATTTTTCTCCAACCAAAGCTGATTATACAGATTTGGGACTTGCAAACAAGAGAGACAAAGGAGTTAAAGATTTTGTCAAGGGTGTTATTTTAATGATGAACTATAGAACTTACTTAGTAGGAAGGGAATTGTCAAGGAAAATGGTACTAGACAGTGTTGAACAGAGAGGAAAATTTTATTCAAGACTATAGGAGTGATGGAGAGAAACTGCATTCAACTCCACTGAAACAAAAGGAAACAGAGATTATAAGAGCTAGGGTGAATTAGTGGAAAAGTACTGGAGGACATTGGGGAATGTCTTTGGTCAATGGGATGTGTCTAGTCCATTGAGTCATTCCTGAGTTTGCAGATGTTTTCCTTTGTGGTTAAAACTAATGGATACTTTCTAATAGGTACTTTCCAAGTTAGGTTGCTATCCCCCTCACTGGGAGTTCGCGGTACTGTCTTTCCTGATAATTTCAGAGATGGCACCTAGGTCTTTGAGAAAGACATTCTTATGTTGTAAAATCAGTAAAAGGCTGGTTTGTCTACATCTCAAAGAGGCTTCCCAGGTGACATTAGTGGTAAAGAATCCCCCTTACAATGCAGGGGATACAAGAGATGAGGGTTGGATCCCTGGGTTGGGAAGATCCCTTGGAGTAGGAAATGGCAACCCACTCCAGTATTCCTGCCTGGAAACTTCCATGAACAGAGGAACCTGGTGGGCTACAGACCATGGGATTGCAAAGAGTCAGACAGGACCAAGCACAAACACACACACACACACACACACACACACATAGACACACAGACACACATATACACACACACACACAGACAGAGGAAGAATTTGCAATTGCATATTTTCTAAAGTAAATGCTCCAAGAAAAGAAAAGTCAGGGGCCTACAGTCAGAAAAAAACTTGTTTAAAGTTTAATCAAGTTGAGTGGAATGTTAAGGCTGCCTTGGTCAGAAGTTGTAGAGAAGAGGGTAAGACACATGGAAATGACATTCGGATAAGCAGATTATAGGTCTCTATTTGACCAAGTAATTTTAAGTGTTGGCATACGGGTGTAAGTTAGTAGAAAACACGTCTCAATAATGACATTTTTCCCTATTCTGTGAAATGCAAATAACATTTTGCATGTTAAGACCATGTGATATTTGTTCTCTATGTTCCCTTGGTCCTTTTTATACTTGAATGAATCCTTTGAAGCAAGTAAACTGACTTTGTAAATTGTTTCACAATAAGTAAATCTCAAGGAAAAAAGGAAGAAGATAAGCATTTAACCATTTGTCAATAGATTATAGATATTTCCTCTTGGATTATCACATTTAATCTTCACAACTCAGAATCAAGTAAGAATTAGTTCATTTTTATGGATGAAGAAAGTACATCTAATGAACTTTTTAAAAAGTTATTTAATGTCTTGGTTTAGCTTAGTGTTCTTTGGTATTAATGAAGACCTCTTCCTTGTCACTGTCACTGTGAAACAGACCTACAGTGCTGAGGTCAAACACTGCCTACAAAAATACCAGATCAATCTGGGTTATTGACAACTTTCTTTTTTCTGGTGCAGTCACTTCCGTATTAAACTTTTCCAAGTACACATTTTCTTAATAAGTATTTTATGACAAAGACAACCGTTGTGGAGGTTATTTTTACTCCAGAGAGGATCACTGCCAATGTCCTGTAGAGGTATTTTTTAAAACACTAACATAATGAATAGTGATTTCCAACTGTTTCAACTGTTAATCAAAGAATATACCAGTAAGAACCTAACTAGCACTTCTGCTGAAATATCTTTTTACCTGAAATTCTGCATTTTTATTATAGTAAAATTTGTTTCTTTGATATGTAATTTACCTCTTTTTAAAGCACTTTTCCATCAGTCTCTAAAGATAAAATATAGAGGTTTCTTTCATTTTAATGATGCAGACTAAATCTACTTAACAGATGTAGAGGAAAAAAATACATTCAGCCTGACCTTAAGGTAGTAATTCTTTCAAAGCAGAAACTATATTTTCCCATTTCAATTTTATAACAGTTGACAATTTAAAGTATTCCATTAGTATGAATATTATCTTACAGATTCTGATCATATTAGATTTGAAAATGTAAAAATGTCACTTTAACTACAAATCAGCTTTAAGACTTTGTCTTCAATATCAAATATCTAATTCAAATCACTTTGTTTTATTTACAGTGGCTGTCTAAATACAATAGATGACTCATGTTAAAAATCAAATAAGTCGACTCTGGTTATTAATAATTAGAGAATGGAAAAAATATTGAGGCTCTAGAGAATTGTTAAAATAGAGTGAATTTATATTGAAACATCCACAAATCACATTTATTAAATCATGCAAAAGCCCACTCTTTCAGTTTGAAGTGTGCAATGAATTATTTTCATGCTATGAAGGTTTCCAGAGTTTTGGGTGTGGTTGCCAGTCCTTGACGTTCTCAGCAAAGATGATCTCAGTTATATGGATCTATTCCATGCAATTAAGGAATGAGAGTACATGCTACTCTTGGAGATCAATTGATCTCATCCTTTGATCTCTGTCCTGACTTCCTACATCAGAGAAAATTGTGCTCACTGCAGAGACTAGTGAATACAGCAATCATCAGACTAGCATCTTAGCATCTTTGGGGGGTTTACTTCACCATGAATGTTGCAAGAGCCACTATACTTCATTTACCTTTTTCAGAAAAGTGATAAAAAAATCCTCTGTCAAACTGCCACCACTTGAAATGATATTTGCAAAGTGCAAAGCACTAGGTGATAAGCAGCAACCTACAAAATCACCAAAAGGAGACTTGAAAGTGATTTTATGATTTTATAGTTTTGTATTTGCTGACTTTGATTTTAAGATCATTTCCAAAGGTAATTATTTTTGCTTTTGAGCTTATTTTGAAATGACACATTATAAATAGGAACTGTAGACACCACATAGCTTAAACTGAAATTGTATACTCCAGAAATCCTAATGGGAGAGTCTGAATTATGTCACCTTGGCTAATCTGGGACTGCATGTCTCAGAATCCTCCTCCCTATTTGGTCCTAACTTGGAGCTGGCCACAAGAGAATTTGCGTTAGATCTGGATTAGTAAAGCAATAGCTGTCACTCTCTGAAGGTCATCATAGCTGGAAGCAGAGAAATAGATGCAGAGGTGCTGATGGCTCCCAGTGCATCCTCACTCTTCTCTACTCTGAATTTTTCTCTTCTTCCTGACCATTGACCCTCCTGAACCACAGCTTTCCAGGCCCACCACGTGCTTGACTATGAACTCACAAGGACAGTAACTGCAGAGTCACTTCTACACCAACACTACAGCCCACTTCAGCAACTCGATGGGCCTTGTTTCCAGATATCCTTAAGCTTTAACATGTCCTCCTGTGCCTGCACTTCAGGAGAACTGCCTAATGATTTATAATGACTGCTAAAAATCTTCCAGCTCCTCTTTGTAGACCCTTAGTTTCCCAATTTTTGATTTTTGATGGCATCATGCTCATAGTGGTTCTATTTCCTTGATTAAAACCAGGAAGATCTATTGGGAATATGTTCATTGGTTTTCATCTGTATACTTCTTTTCTGTTATTATTGTTCATAAGTTAATTCCATCAACATTTGACAGTTACTTGTTAACTCTTCCTCCCTCCTTTCTCTCTCTTCTTTGCTTGCTTTCTTGTCTCTCTTTATTAGAAAGTAAGTAGTGTGAGAGCAAGTTTTTCCTGGTAGCTCAGCTGGTAAAAAATCCATCTCCAATGCAGGAGACCCTGGTTCAATTCCTGGGTTGAGAAGATTCCCTGGAGAAGGGATAGGCTACCCACTCCAGTGTTCATGGGCTTTGTTGGTGGCTCAGACAGTAAGAATCTGCCTTCAATGTGGGAGACCTGGGTTGGGAAGATCCTCTGGAGAAGGGCACTCCATTATTCTTGCCTGGAGAATTCCTATGAACAGAGGAGCCTGGTGGGGTACAGTTCATGGAGGTCGCAAAGAGTTGAAGATGACTGAGCAGCTAAGCACAGCACAACACTGTATGAGAGCAGACTTAGGATGTCTTATTTCTCCAAAATGCCTTCTGCACCTGTAATTACCACTGTTGTCTCTGGTACAACAATAAATTATTGTTAAATTACTTGAATAAATTTTATTTAAAATGAAGTGATTTAATAATGTAATTCTAAGACTGTTTTCCTAATGAACATTCTGAATAATGATTTGAATCTGAGTTCTCACCTACCTTCATTAGTCTCCTTATAACTAAATGTAACTCAGTGTCATGTGAACATAATGCAATTTGCCTTTGCTTACACAATTGTTCATTGCCTTCTTAGAAAAATCAATAATGTGATTTTGTAAATAATCATAAATTATAATTTAATTTATAATTTAAAATATAATCATAAATTATAATAATCATAATCTGAATATTATATGTAAAAGACCATGTTTAAATTAAGTTGTCACTATGTTTACAAATTATATTTGCTCTGTTTTCTTAGTGAAATATTTGGCTTTCTAAAAATACTTATACTTTAGGTAATATAGTAATCTTTCCTTTTCCTTTCTCAGTTGTGTCCAACTCTTTGCAGCCCCATGTGCTGTTCCTTTTTTATGGCTGAGTAATAGTCCATTGTATACATGTACCACAACTTTATCCATTTATCTGTCAGTGGACATCTAAGGTTGCTTCCATGTCCTAGCTATTGTAAATAGTGCTGCAGTGAACACTGGGGTACATCTTTTTAAATTATGGTTTCCTCAGGATATATGCCAAGTAGTGGGATTGTTACATCATATGGTAGTTCTATTCCTAGTTTTTTGAGGAATGTCCATACTCTTCTCCATAGTGGCTGTATCAGTTTACATTCCTACCAACAGTGCAAGAGGGTTTCTTTTTGTCCACACCCTCTCCAGCATTTACTGTTTGTAGATTTATTGATGATGACCATTCTGACCAGTATGAGGTGATACCTCATTGTAGATTTGATTTGCATTTTTCTAATAATGAGCAGTGCTGAGCACCTTTTCCTGTTTATTAATCATCTGTATGTCTTTTTCTGGGGAAATGTCTGTTTAGGTCTTCCATCCCCTTTTGGACTGGGTTATTTGTTTTTTCTGGCATTGAGCTGCTTGCATATTTTGGAAATTAATGCTTCATCAGTTGTTCCATTTGCTATTATTTTCTCCCATTCTGAGGGTTTGTCTTTTCCCCTTGTTTTTGCTTTTTATAACTCTGTCATACCTGTATCAGCTTCAGATTTTCTCCTCTTACTTCCCATATCTTACTCAAAGCCTTCTGTTCAAATGAGAAATTTTAAAGAAAGAACTACCTGTTGTATAAGTCTTAAAATCAGCATGGACCCATGATCATAGGCACTAGCACTCACTGACTTTATTTACTGGGACCCCAGAAAGTTCTTTTCTTTTCTAGAAGGACAGTATTATAAGTGTCAGCATGTTTAACCTCCATATCATAATCAACTTCTGAATGTAGACTCTCTCCATGAAGAAGACATGTTTGCTTTTCCTCCATCTTGAATTTAATTTTATGCCAAGGGAATCCTGAACTATTTAGTTGACCTTGTACAAAAGAATACTATTTCAGAATTTCTGTCCATGTATTTCTTATACTACTTTATATTTTGCTCTTTGTGCTACAACTCTTTCATTACTAAAACTTGGAAAAAATGGGGTTAAAATATTTGGCTCCAGTGGAAATAATGCACAAAAAATTGTAGTATTTGTTTCAAATTCTTAGCTTTAAGTTCCAGAATATACTCCATTTTTACAACATAAATAATATCCTTGAGAAAATTTTGAGAGTGATAAAGATTTACGTGATTTAAAAAGTCAAGGACTGGAGAGTTTGAAATGTAGTTTATGGTGTGAATTCTAGGGTAGACTAAATGTATAACAGTGGGTGATTCCAGCTTCTGGAAAAAAGAATGTATCCAAAATGTACAAAGGCCTAAACACAACAGAAGTATATTTCTAGGTCACACAACTATCCAGTGCAGGCGTTCCTGACTGGCAGGAGGCCTTTTCCATGTGAAGATCCAGGGGCCCAGGCTCCCTCCATCTCGTGGCTCAGTCATCCCCTAGCACTTCCTCATTACCCGACTCTCACTTTCCGACTAACTGAAGGGGAAATTGCATGGTGAGAAAATTCACCTGCTCTTGAGAAGTTTTGTTCTCACATCACACTCACGCTTATGCTATGGCTTCCCTGGTAGCACAGCAGGTGAAGAATCTGCCTGTAATGCAGGAGACCCTGATTCGATTCCTGGGTTGGGAAGACCTGCTGGAGAAGGGATAGGCTATCCACTCCAGTATTTCAGGCTTCCCCGGTGGCTCAGGTGGGAAAGAATCCGCCTGCAATGTGAGAGACTTGGATTTGATCCCTGGATTGGAAAGATCCCCTGGAGAAAGGAAAGGCTACCTTTATTCTATGAGAGCATTCACACTAACACAATATGCTATGGTGCAAATTGTATCATATTTTTGAGTGATAATAATGTTTTCTATTATGATAAATATACCGCTGAATTATCACATGTAGGGAAAGTCATTTCTTCAAAACTGGGTCTCACCTTTGCTCACTATCAGTATTCATATGTGAGATGAAAATGTGACTACATGTGTCTGAACCTTCAATTATTGTGTCCCTCAGCTGTATTCAGGGAAATACACAGCTAATAATATTTCCATATTTCTAGTATTATATGCCCTTTCTGAGTAATCTAATCTATAAAAGCTAGAAATGTAGAAGTAATACTAAAAGTTCTCTTTCATTGAGACTGTACACCTGTTTTAGAAATAATTCTAAAAATGTTCTCCCAATGTTCCCGTCCCCTGGTTAATCCATTAAACACTAGTCTAGTTACTTCTGTGAAGTGATTGTGTGGTTATGATTCAATCGCCCTCAAGATAGGAAGCGTATCCTGGTGGACCTAATATAATCATATGACCCTTTAAAAAAGAAAAGGAAGGTAGAAATGTCAGTCAAAAGATGTGATATAAGGCATGAGAGGAGCCATGAGGCAAAAAGGGAGATGGGAGACATTTACAACCTAAGAAAGACTCAGCCCACCATTGCTGTCTTTGAAGGTAGAGGAAGGGGGCAAGTTATCAGCCCACCATTACCGTCTTTGAAGGTAGAGAAAGGGGGCAAGTTATCAGCTAAGAAATTTAGGTAACCTCTAGAAGCCATGGGCAACCCCCAGTCAACAGCTAGCACAAAAACAGGAACTTCAGTCCTACAAGAAGGAACTGAATTCTACCAGCATTCTGAATAAGCTTGGAAGTAAATTCACCTCCAAAGTCTCGAGAAAGGAATGTAGTTCTGCCAAAAATTTTTGCCTTTTGAAATCAGAGAGCCAGCTGAGCCATGTCCCTAGACCTCTGACTTACAGACCTTTGACATAATAAATGGGCATTGTTTCAAGCTGCTACTAATATATTTGTGCTAATTGGTTATATCAGCAAGAGAAAACTAATACATGCCTTGTGGGTCAAGAAAACCAGTATCTTCTTTTTAGGTAGCATGAACCAGTAGAGTGGAAATGACCTAGTGGTGCTTCCTGAATTTTCAAGAATCATTTTACCACGTGAGTTTCTTTTTTTAAACTCTAGAAAGTGTACAGTCTTGAGAGTCCCTTGGACTGCAAGGAGATCCAACCAGTCCATTCTGAAGGAGATCAACCCTGGGATTTCTTTGGAAGGAATGATGCTAAAGCTGAAGCTCCAGTCCTTTGGCCACCTCATGCAAAGAGTTGACTCCTTGGAAAAGACTCTGATGCTGGGAGGGATTGGGGGCAGGAGGAGAAGGGGACAACAGAGGATGAGATGGCTGGATGGCATCACTGACTCGATGGACGCGAGTCTGAGTGAACTCCGGGAGTTGGTGATGGACAGGGAGGCCTGGCGTGCTGCGATTCATGGGGTCACGAAGAGTTGGACACGACTGAGCAACTGAACTGAAGTATCAGAGCCCAGGCATCTATCTTATATAACTTCACAGGCATCTATCTCAGACTTTGGTGGAATCAGGGAGATATATAAAACTGTTGGGATAAATTTTAACCTTATGCTTAGTACTTACAGAAACCTCATTCTTTCATAGTGATAAAATAGCTGATTCTCAACAATCTTTGACGGAATTGAGGATGGATTGTTTCAGATTTTGTACATAATGACTTAAGTGTTTATTTTCACCCTCTCAGATTTTCATTTTTTTTTCTTTTTAAAAGATGAAATATTCAGGAAATCTACATGAAATCTTCACAGCCCTGATATTGGATTGCATTGACTAAACTACCTCCAGTTCTCAGTCGTAATCCATTGGGAGACAACACTGCACTCATTTTAAGAAACACTTTCTGAAGAGATATCTGATGGATAAAGATGTTTTTAAAATCAATGAGCTTTTAGAAATGGTGACAAAAAAAGAAAAATAAATAAACACTGACAAAATGATAAAACAGCAAACTTCATAATCTCAATGAAGGTTTTATTTTATGTCAACAAACATTTATTAAGAAGCTACTGTGTATTTACTGCTAAGATATAACAGGAAAACAAAATCAATCTGGAAGCAGACAGTTGGGTTTAAATCTAATAATCAACCACTTACTGAATGTACCTTTGGGTAAGTCACCCAATCTCTTGGATTTCAATGGTCTTGCCTATAAATTGGAACAGCCATAACTTCTTCACAAGTAGCTGTGAGGATTGACTAAAATCACACCTTGGAATATGTCTGGTTTGTATTGGTAGTAGGCTGAATAAAGGTCCTAAAGGTATAGAGTTCTAATCCCCCAAAACTTTAAATGTTACCATACAGGAAAAGGATCTTTGTAGCTTGAGAATCTTGATATTGGAAGATTATTTGTCTGTGTGTACAAAATTCAACTGCAAATGCTCTTATTTAAAAAAAATTAAAAAGTGAAGGAAAGAGGAAAAAACAAAAACAGAAGAGGATAAAGTAATGAAACCAAGGAGACAGGTTGGAGGGATGTGGTCATAATCCAAGGAATGTCAGCAACTATCAGAAACTGGAAGAGGCAAGAAATTAATCCTCCTGAAGAGACTCTGAAGGGAGCACTGCACTGCCAATACCTTGCTATAAGCCCGGAGAAGAGGATTATGGTATCCCAGGCCCAGAATTGTGAAACAATAAATTTTTATTTTATTAAAGCCACCAAGTTTGTTGTAGTTTGTTATAGAAGGCCACAGGAAATCAACATGATGCTCAGTGAATGTTAGTTTTCTTTCTCATCTTTGTACATATTTTTGTCTCTTAGTATTACTTCAATGAAACTTTCATTCAGTTTTCATCACTAGAAACCAAGTGTCATCTCCCTTTAACACAGTTCTTTCATCTAGATGCCATTTTACTCCATAAATTAGTTTGGTTATAATATTCCTACACACATTTATTATTATAACAACCAACTACCTGCAAGGCATTGTACTATGGGATGTGCAGGATGACAAGGAGAAGAGGGGGCCAGCAAAGGATGAGATGGTTACTGATTAAATGGATATGAATCTGAGCAAACTCCTGGAGATAGCGAAGGACAGGGAAGCCTGGTGGGCTATAGTCCTTGGGGTCACGGATTCAGACACAACTTAGTGACTGAACAACAATAACAAGATAGGCAAAGTCCTTGGCCTAAGATAATTTGTAATCAGCTTTAGTAGTTACGGTTGTGTACAGCAATTTGTGCTAAATAGGCTAAGAAATTGAAAATTAAAGGGGAGAAATGTTCATTTCTACTAGACAATCAGGAAAGGCTTTATGGAAGGATTCATCTCTGATCTAAGTCTTCAAGAGAGCTATACTTTCTGCAGATGGAGAGATGGGGAAAGAGAGAACAGCAAACAGCAAACACTGAAGAAATTACGAGTGAACTTGATGAATGGGGCCATAATAGGGCTTGTAAAGTGTAAGAGGAAAGGCTATTTAACCAGAGGACTAGAGAGACATACATTCCATCAAATAGAGCCTCTAGAAATTGTCCAATCATTTCACATATTCTGAAATCAAGTTCAATAGCTTATTTTTGATAGAATTGCTTATGTTTAATTGTTAAACACTGGTGACTCTATCAGGGTTATGAAAGGCTTTTTGGCAACTAAGATATGGTAGATTAGCAAAAATGTCCTTAAGAATCCTTAGCTAGACTAAGTGAAGGAACAGTAGGGAAATCTACAAGTAGTTGTCTGGATATTTCAAATTATTCTCTTTTAACTGTCATATCAATTTGATAGTAAAATTCTTATATCACTTTGATAGTAAAAGAAAGTAGAGGAATACACCAAAGTGTTACAGTATAGCTGCTTGGTTGTTTCCCCAACCGAGTTTTTAATATAAAGCCCCTATAACTTTAAAATGTTTATATTGTTATTCTCTTTTCAGAAAAAAATATATGGAGTTCAAAGCTGTAAAACCATGGTGTGATCTTAGTTTAAAAGTCTGTGAAAGTGAACAGCATTCAAACGGCTGAAGAAATAGTTCCATAAAAACACAGTTTGATGTTGTTTTTAGTGTGACTGTTAGATTTTCTTACACCAAATGTTAAGTTATTCCACTGTGGTAGACATTTGGGGGCTAAATGGGAAGATCGATGTTTGTTATTCTCTGTGTCGATTACCTCTTGTCTTAATCTGATGTAGACTCAGTCCAAAGAGGGTACGAAGGACAGCAAAAAACACCCAGGCAAGTGTAGAGGAGAGAAACTGACAAGCCGTGAAGCAGGGAAGGGACATTAGACAAATATGTTCCTGGAGCTCGTGGGCATCAACAATGGGGGAAAAAAGTGAAGGTGGCAGAATAAGAGGGAACAACAGAGAAATCCAGCTTTCCTTACATAACTGTTTCGCTGCTATGTTGGTTGACAAGTTGCCTTTTCTCCATAAGTAAGGGAAATGGACCCTTATATATGCCAACCAGTCCATCCTAAAGGAAATCAGTCCTAAATATTCTTTGGAAGGACTGATGCTGAAGCTGAAATTCCAATACTTTGGCCACCCGATGTGAAGAACTGACTCACTGGAAAAGACCCTGATGCTGGGAAAGACTGAAGACTAGAGGAGAAGGGGATGACAAAGGATGAGATGGTTGGATGGCATCACCGACTCAATGGACATGAGTTTGAGTAAACTCCAGGAGTTGGTGTTGGACAGGGAAGTCTAGCATGTTGCAGTCCATGGGTCACAAAGAATTGGGCACAACTGAGTGACAGAACTGAACTGATACTCAAAAATAACCTTGGATATTTACTTTAAAAAAATACATTTCTTTAGCACATAGTTGTGCAACATCAATTGCAGAAGTAATTTTAACTATTTTGAAGATAACTGATTAAGTGAATAGATAGCAGGCCTTCATAACTGCATAGTATTTTATCATTTACATTTAGTAAATATAATCACACTTGATTTTCATAATGATATAGGTATGGCCAGTGTTAGGTCCACTTCCTAGGCCAGGAAAATATACATGGTAGCTTGCCAAGGTCACCTGACTTTCTTTGTAGATCTAGACTCAAGCTTAGGTCTGGATTGTTGCCTATCCAATTGCTAACTGACTGCTGAATACAAAAACTGATTCAGCAGTTGTTTGATGAAAATAACTAGTAAGTATCAGGTAGTATCTAATCATAACAGTTACTTTAAGTGCTTACTGTATTCCAGGTACCATTTTATGGGCTGTATCCATACAATCAACATGTGAGGTAAGTTTTAATAATATCAAGCCATTTTATGGATGGACAGACTGAGGCAGGAAGAACTTAAGGAGTGCCAAAGATATATAGCTAATGGGAAGCCAGGATTTGAATCCAGGGAGTGGAGTTTCAAATCTGATACTCTCCACATGAAATATTGCTTCAAGTTCAGATATGTAAGAAACAAAATTATTTTAGATCTAATTCCTACTAACAGATTGATAAACAATCACTCCTTAAATGATTTAATTTGGACATATTTATATTTTGTTCCTCACAAACCATGACTGGAAACGTTCAGCCAAATTAGAAAGGTGATTTCTGTTACTGCAGACACCCCAGTTAGACAATTAAGACTCCCCTGTTTCACATGGCTTTGGCTGTGCAAGACCTGGTATTTGCCAAATATATATTATTACTTTAAAAGGGCTCAGGAAATATTTCTCTTAATCAAAAGCTAAAGTCAATAGTGAGAGATAGAAATATTGATATACATTATTAATATTGTCTATCATTTCTAGTATCTTATCTACCTGGATTGCTCAAATCCCAGGTGGATCTACTAGGCAAATGTTCAACTTTCTACTTTACATACCTTCAATGAATTTCTGAATGTCAATCATTTACATACAACTAGTAGAGAAGAAAAGTTATGACCAACCTAGATAGCATATTCAAAAGCAGAGACATTACTTTGCCAACTAAGGTCTGACTAGTCAAGGCTGTAGTTTTTCCGGTAGTCATGTATGGATGTGAGAGTTGGACTGTGAAGAAGGCTGAGGACCGAAGAATTGATGCTTTTGAACTGTGGTGTTGGAGAAGACTCTTGAGAGTCCCTTGGACTGCAAGGAGATCCAACCAGTCCATTCTGAAGGAGATCAGCGCTGGGATTTCTTTGGAAGGAATGATGCTGAAGCTGAAGCTCCAGTATTTGGCCACCTCATGCGAAGAGTTGACTCATTGGAAAAGACTCTGATGCTGGGAGGGATGGGGGGCAGGAGTAGAAGGGGACGACCAAGGATGAGATGGCTGGATGGCATCACCGTCTCGATGGACGTGATTCTGAGTGAACTCCGGGAGTTGGTAATGGACAGGGAGGCCTGGCATGCTGCGATTCATGGGGTCGCAAAGAGTCAGACACGACTAAGCAACTGAACTGAAGTGAACTGAACTGAATAGAGAAGAGTGCTGTAATGTGGATTCAGATATCACTTATCCCTTAAAATTAAAAAAGTAAGTCTCCTGACGGGCTGTGAAGCTAGTCCTAGTCAATGAGATGTGAGCCTTCATGTCTCAGTGGTCAGGCAGGTCTCCCAGGAAAATTAAAGGAAGCCGCAGAGTGAGGGACTGAGGCAGGCTCTGCTCTACACCGAACAGGGAAAAGTAAAAGCGGGTTGTAGATTTCTGCCTTCTTCAGATGACTAAGAAAATCAGAGAGGAATCTGTCTTGGAGGTTTTATTTAGTGTATTAGTCAGGGTACTCCAGAGAAACAGAAATGTACAGAGAAACAATAGGATGTACACATGGTCAAAGTGAGAGATTTGCTAATTGGTTCATGGTATTGGTTCATACAAGTCTAAAATTTATAGGAGAAGCCAGCAAACTAAAAACTCAGGCAAGATTTATACATTACAGTCTTGAGGCAGAACTCTTTCTTCTCTACAGTTTCCAGTTCCAAAAACTGCAAACTCCTGTTTTTGCTCTTGAGACCTTCAATTGATTGGATGAGGTCTGCCACGTTATTGGGGGTAATGCCCTTTATTTAAAGTCTACTGGTTATAAATATTAACCACATCTACATAATCCCTTCAAAGCAATATATAAGTATTTGGTCAAACAATCTGGTACCATAACCTAACCAAGTTGGCACATAAAATGTAATGTCTCCCTGTAGGATACCTTTATTACATATCACATATCCATAGATCATGTGTTTTAACAAATAAAGTTAGCTAAAGATATAGTTGGACTTCCTAGATGGCACAAGTGGTAAAGAACCCCTTGCCAGTGCAGGAGACATAAGAGATGCTAGTTCAGTTCCTGGGTAGGGAAGATCCCCTGGAGCAGGACATGGCACCCCACTCCAGTATTCTTGCCTGGAGAATCCTATGGACAGAGGAATCTGGTGGGCTACAGTCCATGGGAGTTGCAAAGAGTCAGACTGGACTGAGTATGCATACTCACTCCCTGTGTTTTATTGTTACTGATCTTTTTATCAGGAGAAAAGTGGCCTAATAAATCCCTATATCTACTCTTGACTTTAGAATGTTATTCTTTGTAGGACAGTGGGAAATGCATCTTCTTGGAGTATTATATGTTTATTGTTATTTTATACAACCAAAAGTTAAGTTTTAATTAAGTACTATAAAATTGTTATTTATAAGATCACTTCTCCATGTTTATGCAATTATGTTATATGCTACAGTGCAGATATATTCAAAGACCACCGAAAGTTCTTACTGAAAAACCTTAAATCAACCAGTTGGGAGTTTATTGCATTTGTCCAGTTGAGCAAAGGTATAACTATGAAGATGGAAAAGAATTAGTAAGTACATAGAAAATACTTGGTAACTGACTGAGACCAAAGAGATGACAGTCAACAACTCTACTAAAATCATAAAGAAATTAAAATTTAAATGGAGAGGCATGGGATATATGCACTTTAATATTAATCTATCCATAATTTATGAGTGTTTATTAAAGGTTCAAAAGGAGAAATTTTCTAGAAATCTAGTGAAAATGAATATACGGAACTATTCTTAATATATGTTTATTAAATAAACATACATAAGCTAGTGTGGATATTATCTTGTTTTGATATTTTTGTTGCTTTATTTCAGTATACTAAAATATTCAAAATGTGCTTGCATACTTGGCTTCCAAATTTCTTTTAGCATAAAATTTTATTTCCTTCTTCTCCCAGTCTTCCTATCATGAGAGTTTTCAGAAAGAGATTTCTTGAAGTTTAATTTAGGATGATCATACTTTATAAGTCCTACTGTTTGCTATGGAACAAAATTCTCCCCACCTATTTCTATATTTCTTCGAAAAAACATAGCTTTAATAGTAATTATTAAAATGAAAGATGGGAGGAAACATTGCATAAGTGGGAAAAAAAGGTGAATGTGTTCTTTATGACATTTGGATTAGACATTTGACTGAACTGCTCTTTAAAATCAAGGGACCCCAAATGAATTCAGTAAAGTTTTAGGGTACAGGATTAATATACAGAAACCTGTTGCTTTTTTATACACTAACAATAAATTATCAGGAAAATCAAGAAAACAATCTTGTTTGAAATCACCTCAAACATAATAAAATACCTAGGAATAAATCTAACCAAGGAGGTAAAAGACTTATACTCTAAAGTCTAGAAAATATTGGTAAAGGAAATTGAAGATGATACCAAGAATTGGAAAGATATTCTTTATTCATGGATTAGAATTAATGTTAGAATGTCTATGCTACCTAAAGCAGTCTACAGATTTAATGCAATTACTATCAAAATACTCATGATATTTTTCACCAAACTAGAACAAGCAATCCTGAAATTTATTTGAAAGTACAGAAAACCCCAAATAGTCAAGGCAATGTTGAGAAAACAACAAAGCTGGAGGTATCATGCTTCTTGACTTCAGACAACACTATAAAGCTATAGTAATCAAACAGTCAGCTACAGTATGGTATTGGCACAAAAACTGACAGTAGATCAATGGAACAGAATATAAAACTGAGGAATAAATCCAAACACTTATGGTCAATTAGTCTACAACAAAGGAGGCAAGAATGTAAGATAAAAAGATAGTCTCTTCAGTAAGTGGTCCTGGGAAACCTGGACTGTTGCATGTCAAAGAATGACATCAGGACCTTCTCTAATGCCATATACAAAAATAAACTAAAAGCGGATTAAAGACACAAATGTAAAATCTAAAACTCCTGGGAAAAAACACAGGCAAAACATTCTTTTAGAGAAATTGAAGCAATATTTTTTTTTAGTTTGTCTTATGACCCAGCAATCCCACTGCTGGGCATACACACTGAGGAAACCAGAATTGAAAGAGACACGTGTACCCCAACGTTCATCGTAGCACTGTTTATAATAGCCAGGACGTGGAAGCAACCTAGATGTCCATGAGCAGATGAATGGATAAGAAAGCTGTGGTACATATGCACAATGGAGTATTATTCAGCCATCAAAAAGAATACATTTGAATCAGTTCTAATGAGGTGGATGGAACTGGAGCCAATTATACAGAGTGAAGTGAGCAATAAAGAAAAATACCAATACAGTATAGTAACACATATATATGGAATTTAGAAATATGGCGGTGTTAAACCTGTACGCGAGACAGCAAGAGAGACACAGATGTGTAGAATAGCCTTTTGGACTCTGTGGGAGAGGGAGAGGGTGGGAGGATTTGGGAGAGTGGCATTGTAACATGTATGATATCATAAGTGAAACGGATTGCCGGTCTAGGTTCGATGCAGAAGGCTTGGGGCTGATGGGCGGGGATGATCCGGAGGGATGGTGAGGGGAGGGAGGGGGAAGGAGGGGTCGGGATGGGAGCTCATGTACACTCGTGGCTGATTCATGTCAATGAATAGCAAAATGAATACAGTATTGTAAAGCAAAACAAACTAAAAAATAAAAATTTAAACTAAAAAAAAAAGTGAAAAGAACAAAAATAAACAAATGGCACCTAATTAAGCTCAAGAGCTTTTGCACAGTAGACAGCCACGAACAAAATGAAAGACAGTCCACTGAATGGGAGAAAATATTTGCAAATTATATGATCAATAAGGGGTTAATATCCAAAATATATGAACAGCTCATACAACTCAATATCAACAAAACACACCACCGAAATAAAAATAGACAGGAGAACTGAATAGACATATTTTCAAAGAAGATATACAGATGGCCAAGAGGCACATGAAAAGATGCCCAACATTGCTAATCAAGCCAAAATCACAGTGAGATATTACCCCACACCTGTCAGAATGGCTATTATCAAAATAAGGACAAGCTACAAATGCTAGCGAGGATGTGGAGAAAAAAGAACCTTACTATACTCCTTGTGGAAATATATATTGGTGCAGTCACTATGGAAAACAGTATGGAGACTCCATAAAAAACTGAAAATAGAATTACCATATGATTCACCAATTATACTTATGGGTATGTATCAGACAAAAACAAAAAGACTAATTCAAAAAGATGATATCATAAGTAAAACGAATCGCCGGTCTAGGTTCGAGGCAGGATGCAGGATGCTTGGGACTGATGTATGGGGATGATCCAGAGAGATGGTGTGGGGTGGGAGGAAG
>SJYA01001341.1:454793-495476 GCA_006410615.1 Neotragus moschatus
GGAAGGGGGAGGGTGGCTGGGATTGGGAGCTCACTTGTGGCTGATTCATGTCAATGTATAGCAAAACGAATACAGTATTGTAAAGCAAAACAAATTAAAAAAAAAAAATATACATGCACCCCAATGTTCACTGCAGCATTATTTACTATAGACAAGATATGGAAGCAACCAAAGTGTGCTTCAACAGATGAATGAATGAAGAAGAAATGGCATATATGCCCAAGGGATATTATTCAGTCATAAAAATTTGCCATTTGCAGCACCTTGGATGGACCTGGAGCATATTATGCTTAGTGAAATAAGTCAGAGAAAGAGAAATGCTGTATTATTATTATATGTGGAGTCTAAAAAATATTGCACAGAATAAATATAACAAAACAGACTCAAAGATGTAGAGAACAAACTAGCAGTTGTCTGTGGGAAGAGGGAAGGGAGGTGGAGCAATATAGGGATAGAAGATGATGAGATACAAATGATTATGTATAAAATAAATAACCTATAATGATATATTGTTGGAGAAGGTGATGGCACCCCACTCCAGTACTTTTGCCTGGAAAACCCCATGGGCGGAGGAGCGTGGTAGGCTGTAGTCCATGGGGTTGTGAAGAGTCAGATACGACTGAGCGACTTCACTTTCACTTTCATGCATTGGAGAAAGAAATGGCAACCCACTCCAGTGCTCTTACCTGGAGGATCTCAGGGGCGGGGGAGCCTGGTGGGCTGCCGTCTATGGCGTTGCACAGAGTCGGACACGACTGAAGCGACTTAGCAGCAATGATACATTGTACAGCATAAGGAGTATGATCAAAATATTGTATGATAACTTTAAGTGGAGTATAAGTTATAAAAATATTGATTCACTATGTTGTACACTTGAAACTCATATAATATTGTAAATCAATAGCTAATTAATAAAACAAGGGACCAAACCGATAGTATCAGAGAAAATAAAACTGAAAAATACAAGAGGTGAGTGACATTCAGAGAAAATGTTGGGAAACTTTTATGCTGCCTTCTCTTTCTCTCACTTTCCTTTTTTAAAAAAATCTGAAATTGGAGTGTCATGTATTAGTATAATAAGATAGTGGGTCACCTCTTACACATGCCTGCAGAGTCACATATTTGCATTTTGGAAGAGAATTTCATAGAGGAACCCAAAGAACAAAATACTTAACACTACCACTAAAGTAATGGCACATCATTTTTGAACAGCATTTTGACAAATTGTGTGTGCGTACTAGTTACTTCAGTCATGTCTGACTCTGCGACCCTATGGACTATAGTCTTCCAGATTCCTCTGTCCATTGAATTCTCCGGGTAAGAATACTGGGTGGGTTGTTGTTCTTTATTTCTTTATTCAGTTATTTTGTATTCTTCCTCCAGGGTATCTTCCTCAGCAGGGATCGAACCCGTGTCTCTTACGTCTCTTGCATTGGCAGGTGAGGAATTTTTCTTTTTTTTAAATCACCAGTGCCACTTGGGAAGCTCTTTGACAAATCATTTGCATTTAAAGTTGTAATCTGTCTTAAAGACAATGTGGACTGGTAGACACCAATCTTAGGCAGATTCTACAAGTGTAACCATAGGCTCTCATTTCTGGACTAGAAATCGTTAAGTTTAAAATTTAGTCCCTGTGATTCTAATAATCAGCGACTTTGGAAATCACTCTAAGTAAATACATTTTAGAGATTAAAACAATGATTTAGAGATCAAAACAATGATTGAGATTCAAAAGAGTTCTCTAATTTGGTGGGAAAATATAACTGGTAACATCAAAACAGGTGATTAAATATTAAAGTTGGACTTCGATCAGACAGCAAAAGAGACACAGATGTATAGAACAGTCTTTTGGACTCTGTGGGAGAGGGCGAGGGTGGGATGATTTGGGAGGATGGCATTGAAACATGTATAATATCATATACGAAACGAATCGCCAGTCCATGTTCGATGCAGGATACAGGGTGCTTGGGGCTGGTGCACTGAGACGACCCAGAGGGATGGTACGGGGACGGAGGAGGGAGGGGGGTTCAGGATGGGGAACACGTGTGTACCTGTGGCGGATTCATGTTGATGTATGGAANTAATATCATATACGAAACGAATCGCCAGTCCATGTTCGATGCAGGATACAGGGTGCTTGGGGCTGGTGCACTGAGACGACCCAGAGGGATGGTACGGGGACGGAGGAGGGAGGGGGGTTCAGGATGGGGAACACGTGTGTACCTGTGGCGGATTCATGTTGATGTATGGAAAACCAACACAATGTTGTAAAGTAATTAAAATAAATAAATAAATAAAAATTTAAAAGTGGAACATTCAATGTGGAGTATTAGTTCAGAAGTACATGGATTGGGAGATCTGTTCCACCTAGTGGTGATACCATCCTAAACCTGGTTTGTTTGCGCTTCTTCCAAGAAAGAGTACTCAGTGAAGCATCCAGTTCACAACAGTAGGATTCAGTCAGTTCAGTTCAGTCCAGTCACTCAGTCGTGTCCGACACTTTGCGACCCCATGAATCACAGCACGCCAGCCCTACCTGTCCATCACCAACTCCCGGAGTTCACTCAGACTCACGCCCATCGAGTCTGTGATGCCATCCAGCCATCTCATTCTCGGTCGTTCCCTTCTCCTTCTGCCCCCAATCCCTCCCAGCATCAGAGTCTTTTCCAATAAGTCAACACTTCACATGAGGTGGCCAANGCACGGGGATGATCCAGAGAGTTGATGTGGAGTGGGAGGTGGGGGGGTGGGGTTCAAGATTGGGAACTCATGTATACCTGAGATGGAAAAAAAAAAATTAAAATTAAAAAAAAAAAGAAAAGAACTTCTTTTTTGGGTGTTAGTTCTAAAAGGTCTTGTAGGTCTTCATAGAGCTCTTCAACTTCAGCTTCTTCAGTGTTACTGGTTGGGGCATAGACTTGGATTACTGTCGTATTGAATGGTTTGCCTTGGAAATGAACAGAGATCATTTTGTCATTTTTGAGAGTGCATCCAAGTACTGCATTTCAGACTCTTTTGTTGACCATGATGGCTACTCCATCTCTTCTAAGGGATTCCTGCCCACAGTAGTAGATATAATGGTCATCTGAGTTAAGTTCACCCATTCTAGTCCATTTTAGTTCGCTGATTACTAGAATGTCGACGTTCACTCTTGCCATGTCTTGTTTGACCACTTCCAATTTGCCTTGATTCCTGGACCTAACATTCCAGGTTCCTATGCAATATTGCTCTTCACAGGATCGGAACTTTCTTACATCATCAGTCACATCCACAGCTGGGTATTGTTTTTGCTTTGGCTCCATCCCTTCATCCTTTTCTGGAGGTATTTCTCCACTGATCTCCAGCAGCATATTGGGCACCTGTCGACCTGGGGAGTTCCTCTTTCGGTATCCTATCATTTTGCTTTTTCATACTGTTCATAATACATGTCAATCTTTTAGCATATTATTAAGATCTCTCTCTTAATGATTAAAATTGTTTTAGTAATTATAAAAAGTCATGTTTATTACCTATTATCACTACGCATTCCTCAACAGCATTTTAAAGGTGCTTCTATTGCAATATGGCATGCATATATAAAAGTTCACTAATCTCAAGTTTAGCAACTTGAAAAATTGTCACATTACCCTAGTCGAGAAGTACAATATTGCCAGCAACCGCCTGCAAAGCATTTCATCTTTCTCCTCCTCAAAGGTAGCTATAATTGTGAATTCTAACAAAACACATTCGTTTTGATCATTTTTCCCTTCATGTAAATAGAAAATACAGCATTTATCCTTTGCTGTCCCTGCTTCTTTCACTAAACTCTGGATTTATGAGAAACACTAATGCTGTTGGACATAACTGAAGTTTGTTCATTTTTCATTGTTATGTAATATTCTATTTCATGAATAAGCCAGAATTTATTTATCCACATTATGTATACATATAGCTGATTCACTTTGCTGTAGAGTAGAAACCAACACAACATTGTAAAGCAACTGTGCCCCAATTTAAAAGAAAAAACTACCAGACATTTGGATTGCTTCATCTTTTTTTAAATATAAATTTATTTATTTTAATTGAGGTTAATTACTTTACCATATTGTATCAGTTTTGCCATACATCAACATGAATCTGCCACAGGTACACACGTGTTCCCCATCCTGAACCCCCCTCCCTCCTCCCTCCCCGTAGCATCCCTCTGGGTCATCTCAGTGCACCAGCCCCAAGCACCCTGTATCCTGCATCGAACATGGACTGGTGATTCGTTTCATATATGATATTATACATGTTTCAATGCCATTCTCCCAAATCATCCCACCCTGTCCCTCTCCCTCTCCCACAGAGTCCAAAAGAAAGTTCTATACATCTATGTCTCTTTTGCTATCTCACATACAGGGTTATCATTACCATATTTCTAATTTCCATATATATGTGTTAGTATACTGTATTGGTGTTTTTCTTTCTGGCTTACTTCACTCTGTATGATAGGCTCCAGTTTCATCCACCTCATTAGAACAGATTCAAATATATTCTTTTTGATGTCTGAGTAATACTCCATTGTGTATATGTACCACAGCTTTCTTGGATTGCTTCATCTTAATGACTGTTATGAATAAACTTTCTATGAATGTTACTGCACATTCATTTTGATACACGTGTGTGTGCATTTCTGGTGGGTATGTGCACAAGAATGAAAGTGGCTAAGCCACTGGGTATCTAAATCCAGGCAATTTTAGCAGCTGCACTAAATAGATAAACCACAAGTCTCCCAACTACATGTTTAGATTGCTTTCAATTTGGGGAAAAGGTAAAGTCAATAGCACTTTGACAATTTACAAAAATTTAAGTCTTCAGAAAGGGTTTAAGCAAGGTATGGTAGCTTGAATGTTTTGATAAGCAATGAGCTCTACTTTTTTTTTTTTTTTTGGATAAAAAGCTTACTCTAGGAACAGAGGAAAATCCAGAGAGAGTTCCCTTCTTTTTATGACCGAGGCTTCATTTGTTAACTGATCGAGCTCTGCTCCCAATTTTGCCTGAGTAATAAGTCCTTGGTGAAGCTCAGTCCTCTGAGCGTGAAATTAGGTGAACTAGACTCTAATCTTACCAGTGATACAGACTATTAATATGCTTTACTAGTTTTTGGCCAGGTCACTCAGCTTGTGAAATCTGAGTTCTCCAGCCAGGTATAGAATCCTGGCACTTGTCAGTGATAGCATGGAGCCCTAACCACTGAACACCAGGCAACTCTCTACTAATGTAGTCATTTACTTACATTTTTTAGCTTCTTTGGAACTTGGTTTACTCATAAATGAGATTAGACTTTATTATTCCTAAGTGCATTTCTACTCTAAAGTAAACTCTAGTGTGATATTTAAATATAACATTCACATTTCCTCATTAATCTTACTTGTAGACTATATTGAATTTTACAGGAGTTAATAAGTAGTAAATATTTGCAATCCCACTAAATATAGCAAATTACCTAGTATGATATTAGAGAAGCCCAAAATTGTTTCTGATAATATTCCAGCAGGAATAATTATTCTTCATTTGGAGAAGAGATTTTTATCTGTGCATTCATCCTCTAATTCCATTATTGTCATCTTCATAAGTTAGATTTAGAGTATTGTAATTGCTATTTTAAGGCACTAAACTGGAAGAACGACATACTAAGAACAATCACAAATCTGTGATTAAAAACATTTTATTATGCTCTCGAACGATACCAGTTTTAGTGATTAATATTTTCTACAAAAATGAACTCTAAGAATTTCAAATTGTACTGTGACTATATGGAGTGAGAGCAGACACAAAATTAAAATGCTACATTAGATTCAAGAATTAGTTCACTAAGGTGTGTACTATTATATGGTTTTAGAAAGCAATATCACTTTTATAATTTTGGCTTGGGTATCAGTTTAGCATCAGCCCTTGGATCCTGAATATAGTTTTCAGATATTTTATCTAAATATAAAGATAAAATAAATAAAATAGAGTTTAGAAAAAGTTAATGTACTTTAGAATGAAGAAAATATATATTTTATGTCATCAGATGTTCATAAAGGAGTAATGGTTGAATGGATTCCTAGCTGAATAAGTTGAATACGATTTCTGAATCAGTCTGTTCCTTGAAGTTAGATAAAGGGATTTTCAGTTAGTTTTGTTTCTATTACTTAATCTGAGGGTGGAGGGGAACAACACAAACGTTCATCTAATGGATAGCTACTATATTTTATTGTTATTAGCACATGGACACATATATATTTATCTACATGGATATTCTATTAAAATATGAGGTAACACATTATTTTAAGGCAAAATTTGTTAGAAAAACTGCAAGAAATATTTCACTGTTTTAATGGACATTAAAGAATGATAGACTACCTTTCCACTATAGAATTCTTTATATGAGTCTTCTTGATTCTCCAAATATGCAGTTAGAATGATATTCTTTTTAAATGATGATTAGAGTCTTTTCTTAATTTTTTTTAACTCACCTATCAACATTTCTTGGCTTTCCCTGGTGGCTCAGTAGGGAAGAGTCTGCCTGTCACTGCAGGAGAGGGCAGGAGTCTGCAGATTCAGTCCCTGGATTGGGAAGATGCTCTGGAGAAGGAAAGGGTAACTAGCTCCGGTATGCTTGCCTGGAAACCCATGGCCAGAGGAGCCTGGCTGGCTACAGTCCGTGGTATCACAAAAGATCAGACAAGATTTAGCAACTAAACAACAATCCACATTTATTAAAGTTGTGGCTGCCTCCAGACTCCAAAATCACAGCTTGTCATGTTTCTAAGACATAAATGGTCAGAAGACATTTTGAGAGTAATGGTAGAGGAAAAGTCGAAGGAAGTGGTATCCCCTTGATGGGTTTGAAAAGTGTTATGTTGGAAGACAAAGAAACACTAATTTGAAGTCTGTGCATTTGAGAAGCAGGTCCTCTTGTTCTCAGAGGGTTTCTATGAGAGCCTGGTGCTGCCTGATCAGCCATTCTGTTATCCTAACACATCTTATATTCCTTATGAATGCAAAGTACACCAAATAGCTCAGTTTTTACTACAAAGCAACAGTAGTTCACAAGCACAGAACTGAACAAATGAGTGGCTTTTTTTTTTTTTTGATACGAAGAAGTGTTTTACATGAAAGGGAAGCACTTCAAAGCATATAGAAAAGTTACCTGAAAAGCATTAGTAAAACAAATAGTAATGTTCAAGGAGAAAAATGCAAAAATAAAACAAAGACAAAAAAGGCTTTTGAAGTTCTTTGTACATTCCTAAACGGATACCGAAAGATAAGACTAGAACAGGAGAATAGAGATGGAACAACGGACAGAATGAGAAGGGAAAATAGCCTGTTAATGAAGAAGGCGGTACATCATCAATGATACCCTAAGTTGAGATATCACCAAAAACACATGTGGAAAAGTTACAGAGGTGTTTAATATATGTGAAATTTGGGTTAAATTTAGTTTGAAAAGAAGATCTCTTGGCTTCTATGTACGGCATTTCTGAAATGACATTTAGGATTAAGGATCAAATAAGATGCCTAAATGATTGGAAGTGAGACAAAGCACATATACTGTTGCCTTACTTACAACAAACGGAAATAGACTATTATGCCCTATTCTAGATGCAAAACATTAATCTCCTGGAAACAGTATATTGGTGATAGTACAGCAAAAGTTTTTCCTTGAGATACTCTGCTATTTCCTAGAGTCCTTTAAAATTATAGGTCTATATAGAATCTATATTAATTGCACAATCACATCTCCCTTAAAAAAATCCTTAAATGAGAAATCTTTAAAGTCCTCCTTTATAGTGCTCTCCCTGAAAGTCCCAGTAGTGACTTGGCCACCTTTCAAGTTAACTTAATGGTCTTCAACTAATCATGTACTCTCAGGAGTAAATTCAATTTCTGTATGCCCTAAAGCTTACATATTTAAGAAAGACAACTTTAAGGGGAAGAATACAAAATTATAGATACAAAATGAGGCACAGGTCCTTGGAAGCAAATAAGATGTCCTGAAGTTTATGCTTCATGAATCTTGGAGGCAAATCAGCCCCCATGATGTAAATTAAGAAAGTTAGATCCTTTATTCACTTACTAGAATAGGATATGGAACAACACAATCTGTGTTATCCCAAAATAGTACCTAACCCTAAAAGCTGGGACAGTGGATGACAGATTCCTAAGTTCTAAGCAGAATTCCTAAATACATCCATGGGGATATATTAAGAGATACCCTACGTGGTCCTTGACCAGTTTCTCTCACTCCCATAACTAGCCATTGTAGGAAAAGGCTAGAGATTTATCATGAAGATTTTTTAATGAAATTTATGAGATTAGAGAGATGAATCTGCTTTCCCACCAATCAATCCAAGTTGAAGAGGCATCCAAAAGGTTGGAGAGACAAGTGTCTTCTATACTGGTTGGATGTTTGCTAACCTACAGATCTTCAAATATCTGGCTTATCCTGTTGCTAGAATTGGGCAGGAAAGACATTTCTTAGGAATTTCAGGCATAAATGCAAAAAGAGTTTTTACTTAAAGTAGTCTATAATGTCAGCCATCGAAGAAGCTGCTACTGCTAAGTCGCTTCAGTCATGTCCGACTCTGTGTGACCCCATGGGCGGTAACCCTCTGGGCTCCTCTGTCCTTGGGATTCTCTAGGCAAGAATACTGAGTGGGTTGCCATTGCCTTCTCTGATGGAAAAAGCGACACCATCTTTATTTGGCAGGGCAAAGACATATGAGTTTTAGGGGTTTAAGAAGACTAGAGTTTTTAATACCTTAAAATAAAATTTTCAGTTTCTCTGCATGTGATAAAAGGTGATCTGATGGTATGTTTGAAGGTCATAGTGGGAGAAAGATAAAGCTCTTTCTTGTTTATATTTCTGTGGAGTTCATGCCATTCAACAAATTAGTTACATTACTTAGAAGCCATGTATTTATGAATTAAAATAAGTTTATAATCTTCTTGGAGGGAGTTAGGTTTATGCTTGTTTATATTTCCTAGACCACTTGATATAATGCTTCAGTATTGTATTTGTTTCATAAATTGAGTGATTGATTACTTACCCATACCCTGTTCATTGTCAGTTGGACACAAAGGGGCAATATTCAGAAAACTGACTCAACACAGCTAATTTCTTGCATGGTGTATTTTCTTTGCTCAAATGAAGATTCTTTTGCAACTCTGAAAAGTCAGCATTTGTTCCATTCCTGTCAGGGATTTTGACAGTTGCATAGCAGTGAAGGGTTGTTCCATGCGATCCAATTACTGTCCATGAGATCCACATGGACTTTCTACAGGAACAGGGGAACTCAAATTTTCACTGGACTTTTTCCTTCTTGTGACTCCTAGACATAGATCTTGGATTGCTGATGATCATGCAATTGTGTCTCAGCTTTGAAATGTCAATTATCACTTTTCTACAGAACCTTTTGAAATGTGACAGTATCTCTTACATGAACCAATTCCTCAGCTTCCTCTTGTATCACAATTTCCTTTGATGACAGTTCAGTTTTGTTTTGAAACATTTGACACATGTTTTAAAGGAAAATTTCATGTTTTATAAAAATCATGAAGTTAAAAAACACAAGAATTCTGAGCAGATCAAAAGAAAGATCTCAAATAGGATCTGCAAAAAGTGACCCCAGGTCATTTTATTTATCAAAGCCTCAAAGTTCATCATTCCCTGACCATTTTTACCTAAGTGTCTAATGGAAACTGCGGTTTCCACCATTGCAGCTACATATCTTTTATAAAGTTAATATACTGTACTTTTCAAGATACATACAACCAACATTGGAAATGAATATTAAAATCTGAGAAATAATCATTGCACGAAATCTTACATAATTATTGATACTGTATCCCAATGTTTCTGTGGAAAT
Organism: Neotragus moschatus; assembly: GCA_006410615.1. NCBI lineage: Eukaryota > Metazoa > Chordata > Mammalia > Artiodactyla > Bovidae > Neotragus > Neotragus moschatus. The sequence continues at coordinate 464,672 of SJYA01001341.1, forward strand.
TGATTACATCAGGCTGCTGCTGTTGCTGCTAAGTCACTTCAGTTGTGTCCAACTCTGTGTGACCCCATAGACAGCAGCCCACCAGGCTCTCCCATCCCTGGGATTCTCCAGGCAAGATCAAACATGAACTGTGAAGAGGATGTTCACATGAGGTCTTTAGACAATAAAATTTTTGCACTTGAATGAGTATATCATGCTTGATATTCAAAATTTAAGAATCATAATTTCTTACAGTCAAAGCTGATATTAATTCAGAAATATTTGTAGATTACTGTTTCTGTATTTGAGCCTCATTCTATTCTTACCATTGAACTCTTTTCTATAGATTGTGTTCTGCAGCATGATAGAATTAAGTCCTCCTGGCCCATTAGATGCTGGGGCTCTATGTTTGTGATATGACTGTCCAAGTACAATCCTGGCCAGGGGAGACATATAATTCGAGAACTGCGTTTTCCTTCATACAAAAATGGAACTTGTTTTCTGGTGGTGATTGATATTGTCAGATTATTTGGTGGACAAATAAGAAAAGATTCCTTCCTACACTGTTGGTGGGAATGTAAATTGGTGCATCTACTAAGGAGTGGGATCCACTCCAGTATTCTTCCCTGGAGAATCCCATGGACAGAGTCCCCGTGCAGGCTACAGTCTATGGAGCCGCAAGAGATGGACATGAGTGACTAAGTACACAGAACAATATGGAGAAGAGTATGGAAGTTCCCGAAAAAACTAAAAATAGAGCTGCCATATGACCTTGCAACCCCACTCCTGGAGAAAACCATAATACAGAAATTTACATCAGTTCCAATACTCATAGCAGCACTATTCACAATAGCCAAGATATTGAAGTAACATAAATGTCCATTGACAGAGGAGTGGATACAGAAGATGTGGTACATTTGTACAGTGGAATATTCAGTGCAGTTCAGTCACTCAGTCGTGTCCGACTCTTTGCAACCCCATGAATTGCAGCACACCAGGCCTCCCTGTCCATCACCAACTCCTGGAGCTCACTCAGACTCACATCCATCGAGTCGGTGATGCCACCCAGCCATCTCATCCTCTGTCGTCCCCTTCTCCTCCTGCCCCCAATCCTTCCCAGCATCAGAGTCTTTTCCAATGAGTCAACTCCTGCACAATGTTATATTACTCAATCGTAAAAACTGATGAAATGATGCCATTTGCAGCAACATGGATGGGCTTAGAGACTATCATACTAAGTGAAGACAGTCAGATAGGGAAACAAATATTGTATGGCATAACTTACATGTGGACTCTAAACAGATGCGCTTATTTACAAAACAGAAACAGAGTCATAGATACAGAAAATAAGCTTATGGTTACCAAAGCGGAAAGCATGGAGGGATAAATTAGGAGTTTGGGATTGACATATATGCACTACTGCATATAAAATAGACAACCACTAGGGCCTACTGTATAGCACAGGGAACTATACTCAATATCTCATAAAAGCCTACAATGGAAGATAATGTAAAAGAAGAATATATATATATATGTATGTATGTATGTATGTAGGTACGTATAATTGAATCACTTTGCTGTACATCTGGAAAAGTAAACTGAGGAAGATTTCTCCAGAATTGAATTACCAATAAAACCAGAGACTTATCCGCAAAGTCCATTCCTGCTCAATCAGCAAACCACACAGGCAACTACATGAACTCTCTTCCTCTCCCACTGAAAACCAACGGATGCCCATCTGGCTGGACATAGCAGATCTTGGCTTGCACAAAGAGCCTTTGACTTTTCCATGGCATCACCTATACTTTGCCTCCTCTCAGTGAGAGAACCAGTCCCCTTTGCTGAGATATTTCAGTCTAGGGCTCCAATACATGGGTATTCTTGTCCTCATAGGTCCTCAGAGAAACCATCCGTATATCCAATGCTGGGAATCTCCCTAGTTATGTCCTGCCTGTCGCTTATTATTGAATGAAATCTACCTCATTATTGAAGGAAATCTCTGGATAAGAACCCTGTTTCTTCCTCTGTTCTGGCCCACCCCCTTCCCCTTGAGAAGAGCCTGTGCTGAAGTCCTGCGCACAGACCATCACGCTCTTGGAGCAGACTCTCCTCATGGGGAAGAGGATGTGTTGGACCCTCAGAATTTCCCCTGCTTCTCAGCACCCTTCTCCCAGGGCTGGGCTCGTCACTTTCAAACTTCAGCAGAGTCATCCGTTTTAATATTGTTATGAATTATTCTATGTTAAAATACTAGGACAAATACCGGACTTAATCTGTAGAGAATAGTCAGAATGCAATTGATGAATTTCTAGGCAAAACTGAGAATAATAACAACTAAAATGCTTTATAAACCATTGACATCATTGACAGTCTTTATAGAAAACTATTAACCTGCTTATTTCTAACCTCACATTTTTTTGTCCCTCATGGAATGAAGGATGAGTGATCTATGGTTTCCATAGCGATGAGACTATTTGAAGTATCAGTGCAAAGATTGAGCTGCAAAGATATTTGTCTTGTATTACCTGACTAGTGAAAGATTTTAAGCTGATTACTTTATCGAATTTGCACCCTGATGAGCATTCATACCCCTTGGTTTTGTGAAAGAATTATTTCAACTTAGTTCAATAACATGTTCAACAGAGAAGAATCTCTGATTTTGTTTAACCTAAAGATTTTCTCCCTTTCATCCAAAGAGGATAACCAGGGCTCTTAAAGACACACCTGTGTCCAAGCTTCCCCTGAGTTCAGTAGTGTCTTGATATATGGCAGTTCTGTTGATTTTCTGTGGTGCACCCTCTTAGGACACATAAGAATACATCAATAAAGGGTCAAGTATTTCTGTTGACAGTGAATATTATACATGTGTTCCTTTTTTAAGCCCTGAGATAAAGTTTTCAACAGTATTATATTCACAATAGTGTATCATAAAACTGTAACAGTATAGTTTAAGAATGAATAACTATGTAGGAGAGATGACTGATATTTACATGAACCATAAAAGCTAGAAACAACATGTTGCATAAATAACTATGGGAGTGACCATTGTCATCATTACCAACAGAGTGCATTTAACAGAGGAAGTCATTTGACGGGACAATGATGTGAAAGGAAGATCAAAATGTAGTCAGTATTAACAAGAGGCTTTCTAAAATCGAGGCAGGAGGCCTCTGAGGAAGTATAACTTCTGCAGGTCTCAGCACAGATGGGGTCAGAACTTTGACTACTTACTGTCTTAACACAGGGCACCTGCCCAGTGTTCCAGAAACTCAAGCTACTTATTGAATCCTTAACCGGAAATAACTGTGTCACCCTATGCCTTAAGGACAAATGCTTTCTTTCCATTATAATTCTTGCCTAACAAGTTTAACAGCCTCGTGACTTTTGCCTTTATAAGCTTTTGACTCTCTCTTTCCTTGAATGTTCTGTTTAACCCAATTCTGTGTCTCCTGAGTTGCAATGTCTAAGAGCACAAATGAACTTTTTTCTTATCTGCAGCCTTCTGCATTTCTTGGTCAACATGGATGATCAACTCTAAAATAGTAATATAAGTCATCGGTGTTGTTGTTGAGTCTCTAAGTCATGTCTGACTATGTGCAACCCCATTAACTCCCTGCAGCACATGCTTCTCTGTCCTTCACTATCTCCTGCTGCTGCAGCTGTTGCTAAGTCGCTTCAGTCGTGTCCAACTCTGTGTGACCCCATAAACAGCAGCCCACCAAGCTTCCCTGTCCCTGGGATTCTCCAGGCAAGAATACTGGAGTGAGTTGTCATTTCCTTCTCCAAAGCATGAAAGTGAAAAGTGAAAGTGAAGTCAGTCGTGTCCGACTCTTAGTGACCCCATGGACTGCAGCCCACCAGGCTCCTCCACCCATGGGATTTTCCAGGCAAGAACTGGGGTGGGGTGCCATTGCCTTCTCCCTCGCTATCTCCTGAAGTTTGTTCAAGCTCATGTCCATTAAGTCAGTGATGCCATCCAACCATCTCATCCTCTGTTGCCCCCATTTCCTCTTGCCCTCAATCTTTCCCAGTATATAAATCATGTAATTATTTAAATGTTCCCCTCCCTCAGTTCACATAGCTTATTGATCAGTGAAAGTGAAAATGAAGTCGCTCAGTCGTGTCCCACTCTTTGTGACCCCATGGACTATCGCTACCAGGCTCTTCTGTCCATGGGATTTTCCAGGCAAGAGTACTAGAGTGGGTTGCCTTTTCCTTCTCCAGGGGATCTTCCCAACCCAGGGGTTGAACCCGGGTCTCCTGCATTGCAGGTGGTTTCTTTACCGTCTGAGCCACCAGGGAAGTCTCATTACATAAATGGCATACATTCAAATTGAGGAGTAGTATGATTCGTGACTGACTCCAGTCTGTGCCCACCCCCCTTCTCAAATAGTGTTGAGATGATGTCCTTCCCTTTTTTTATGTGAGTGAGTTCACAGAGAAAAGCTACAAATTGCTTTTGTAATCCTTCGGGACTTAGCTCAGGGGGCAAGTTTCACTATCTTTACAGGTGTTCTAGTTGAGATAGTACCCTTAACCTTGAACTAGGTGGGGTTAGGAGTATTGACCCCCTGCACAGTCAGCAGTCCACATATAAGACTTTAAAGTCATATTTCTGTATCCAAAATTCCTCTGTACCTGTGGTTCTGAGGTTTCAACCAACCGCAGATGGTGTGGTACTGTGATACTTAACTATTGAAAAAATCTGCATCTAAGTGGACCCATGAAGTTCAAAGCCCTGTTGTTCAAGGGTCCACGGTATAGATCAATCAAAAACAGTTTTTTTAAAAATTATTCTCTTAATACTATGACTCCAAACTTTGCATGATTTGAACTCAACATAATTAGAACAAACTCCAAAGTTTATAAATTTGTTTTGAACAGTCTTCAAAAAAAATGAGATTTTGATTTAAGAAACGTGGCTTGCCTCCATGATGTGATATAAAATCTTTAGATGACATTTATATCAACAAAAAAGATGTCTTCCAGTCACAAGACTCATTTTCAATAGAAATCCTGTATGCGTGTGTAGTCATTTTTTATGACACAGTGTTCTGTCAGAAGTATCATTTAAATTACCCTGGTATTAATTTAAATCAATTTATAGTTGAAAATCATATATGAAGCTGTGTTTTAAGGATAAAGTAGCAAGCAATACATCAGTAATTATCTGGGACACAAAGTATTACCACATCAATTTCATAATAATGCTATGAGACAAGGGCTTTTAATATCTCCATTTTACAGATGAGAAAACTGAGGCAGGAAGAATGGGAGATGGAGTCACAAATTGAGACCAGGTTTGAATCTGGTGTCATGTGTTTAAGCACCAAAATAAAAAATTCATTCTATTTTGAAGCTCTTTTAGAATATAAAAGAATGTTGATATGTCACTGAGTCACTTTGCTATACAGCAGAGATTGGCACAATGTTGTAAATTAAATATATGTCAATAACATTTTTAAATAAAATAATAAAAATATTTTTACATGTGAATAAAAGAACCAATATAAAATGGGTCAAAGCCTTGAATAAATTTACAGGTAGTCTGACACATGTCTAAGTATATGTCATTATTATTTACTAGATTTGAATAGAGATGCCAGTCATCCCTAAGGGACTAGAATAATCACATGGAAGAGCTGTTTGCAAAGTGAAGGAACAAAGGATGCTAAATGTAACTAAGATAAAGTTCCATTGTCTCGACTTTATACATAGAATCTTGCAGAGACCAAGAGGTAAGAATCTCTTTATTCTGTTTTCTTTCATTTTAAAAAGCATACTGGCTACTGCATATTTTTTGATGCCAGATCTGTTCTTCACGAGTAGAATTTACTACACGTTAAATTCTGGAATGTCAAATATATATTTGAAATTTTAATGATTTTATTTGCTTTTAATTTTAGGCTTCTCTGACAAAGACTACATAAATGACATAATAAAAATAAGACATATTATTGTATCAAACTGCATGTTTATATTTAGTTTAAAGATTGTGGATATTTGGAAACACTAACAAGATTAATGTTTACCTAGAAATACTATTTAACCTAGATAACTGAATATCAAAGGTAAGGATAGATTGATAAATTTGATTTCCATAGTCTAAACGCACATTCTTTCTTTCTAAAACGAAACACTGAAAAAGTAATGTGTATAGCAAAAGAATCTAATTTTAACATTAACACTGATCAGATGACTTTGTAAACCACTCTATCTTAATTTCAGGTTTTTAGTATGAGATGGGGAGTGAAAAACTTCACCTAGAAATGCAAGAAATAGAGCATTGCATTTAATGTACTGAAAACCGTGTTTTGTAGAATGAATACATGCTCTATTCTAAAGTTAACCATGTTCAATATCCCCTGCTTACTCTCCTGGTTTATTTGACTTTTGCTCTTTCTAGTTAGAGAAAAATGGTGATATTTCAATTACTATACATATGCAAAATAAACCATTAAAACACATACACATTGCTTGAGTTCACTCTGCAGACTGTACACTTTGGGTTGAATAGATAATTGAGTAAATGAAAAAGTAAATTTGGAAATTATGGAACAATAATTGCTAATTATTGTTACTGGACAGGAATGTTCAAAGGTAAATGAGATGATACTCTACTTCCCTTTACGCAAAATAGAGGAAAGAGCGCTTTTTCCATGTCATTTACTGTACTTTTCATCTCCAGAGTTTCTACATTTAATTCTGTTTTCAAATCTCTTTCCTTTTACCAATATGCTCTATTTGGAGCTATTGTCATCATCTCTTCCCTTTCCTCCTTTTAGCACAGTCTTTAGTTTTTAAACCATGTTGGTAATAGTTATTTTGATATGACAGGTGTATCTAACATTTGGGTCTTCTGAAAGGCTTGTAGTTTCCCCCTGTGCATGGGTTTCCTGTTTGTTTAAACGTTTCACTTTTTGTTTGTTGAAAACTGGATATTTTAGAAAATAAAATATTGTAGCGACTCTGGATAAAGATATTCCTTCCACACTTCCTCTTTCGGACATGCTTGCTTGTTTGCCTAGTGACTTGGTTGCAGTATTTATAGAAGTCTATCTCCTTTGGAGTTGCAGCCTCTGATGCTGTTCCTCAAGTTCTCGGGCAGTGGCTTTAGCAGGGTTCTCTTTGTCTCTTGCCCTGATGGCTGTCAAACTGTCCCTGCAGGTATCACAGCCAGCTGTTAGACACTCCTGTTTGTTAGTTGATTTCTCTGTTGTTTTCAACAATACTCTGGGTGTAAACCATTCTACAGTCTTACTCAATTAAATTTGGGTTCCTTTGCTTGAGGTCAGTCTTTGAGGCTTGTTTCAACCCCAGGCACTCTTCTTTCTCTGATTTTTCTCTGGTAAATTTATAGCTAGTCTTTAGTCTAGTTTGTTACTCTCGTCTTCTCTTAATTATTAATCACCAGAATTCCTTTGTTTTCAAAAGCCCCCTTAGGCTGACCTATAAAGTCAAGGAGAACTTCAGAGTGTCAATTCCAAATTGGCACTTGGCACTTAGCTCTACAAGGAAAAATAATGTGCTGTTGCAGCTGCCAATTTCCAGCAGCTGCTGATTTTCAACACCCGCTGAAAGGAACTCAGGGTGGAAAGCCAAAATGAGGAACTCTGTGCTCTGTGAAAAACTGGCTGAATCGATCTTCAGATATTTTCAGGAGCCGATTTTATGAGCCCAATTCTTGTATGTCCCCATATCTAGAAAAGCCGTAAAATCCTTCCTGCCGATAACTGTTCCTCATAACTAGCAGAAACCCTCTGCAAAAAAATATGTGCTTGACTGCATGTATCTCCTTCATCAAAACCACATGTATAGTGACCTTCCCGCTACCTCTTTGGAAAACTTTATCAGAATTGTCTGAAATACTATGTCCTGGGCCACAGTCCTAATTTTGCCCCACATAAAACTATAAAACTTGGCTCACAACTCTCACATTGTGCCTTTTTTTTTTTTGAATTGACAAGAGCTCTCTGTTTCATGGCCTATTACTTTCTGTGGGTGAGACTTCTGTCCCACGTAGGAGCCAGACACAAGGACAATGGTCCACTTCTCTCAGAGCAACATCCTTGCCTGAGGGTGCTGGGATGGGAGCAGTGTTGCTGATCTTCCCTGCTACATCTCGCAGGCTGGAATCTCTGCCCTAGAGGAGAGTTGAAGTGAAGGCCGGGGCCCTGGAGTTATTTGTTTTCCACTCTGTGAGTAGGGGTTGGACAGAGGAAGAGAGCCCCAGGTTTGACCTCTCAGCTGCTCCTGCCTGGAATGAGTCTTCTGTGATACAGAGTTCACGGGGGATGAGAAATCTGGGTGACCTTCCCCTCCTAGGTGGATACTGTATGCCTTGACTGGGAGCTAAGCAGGAGGGAACCCCATCTTCTTGGACCTTCCCCTGTGGCTCAAACGCCATAAACTAACTCTCACTGTCCTCACTGGGATTTAGTAAATTTCTTTGAAGAACTAACTGTATCTTCATTTGCTGCACTGGGGCTTCCCTCAGAGCTCAGTTGGTAAAGAATCTGCCTGCTGTGCAAGAGACCTGGGTTCAATTCCTGGGTCAGGAAGATCCCCCAGAAAAGGAAATGGCACTCCAGTATTCTTGCTTGGAGAATCCCACAGACAGAAGAGCCTGGCAGGCTACAGTGCATGGGGTTGCAAGAGAGTCGGACATGACTTTGTGACTAAACAACCTCTACCACTACCACAAAGGACAATTTCAAGATATCTAGATAGACAGGTTGATTGATAGTTTTTTTTTTAAAAAAAAAAAAAAACAGATACGGTTATTTCACTGGGAAGGGATCCTATGGCTCTTCTCACTTTGTTACTTTGCAATGACTTTATATTTCAATGTTTATGAGTTAGGTTTTTAAAGCACTAATAGAGCCTTAATTTTATTTTCAAGAACAGCATGCAAAATTTATAAAGCACATAACAAGTATACATTCTGAGAAGAGAGATGAACTACAGCAGTCCTTTGCTATTGAAAAATTACTGCTTAACATNTTGCAATGACTTTATATTTCAATGTTTATGAGTTAGGTTTTTAAAGCACTAATAGAGCCTTAATTTTATTTTCAAGAACAGCATGCAAAATTTATAAAGCACATAACAAGTATACATTCTGAGAAGAGAGATGAACTACAGCAGTCCTTTGCTATTGAAAAATTACTGCTTAACATACTAAAAAAGACCCCTTTCTAAGGATAATATAACTTGATAGGGTTTATGAGTTTAAAATAGTGCTAGTTAATTTCAGTTCAGTTCAGTCACTCAGTCATGTCCGACTCTTTGAGATCCCATGAATCGCAGCACACCAGGCCTCCCTGTCCATCACCAACTCCCGGAGTTCATTCAGATCTCGTCCATCAAGTCCGTGATGCCATCCAGCCATCTCATCCTCTATCGTCCCCTTCTCCTCCTGCCCCCAATCCCTCCCAGAATCAGAGTCTTNATACTTATATATATGTTAATCTCATCAAGTTTCACTGTTCGGATCTGTGTAATTCATTGCATTGTGAATTATATTTCAATGAAAAACATGATGTTGTTAGGGTTTGCTGCTGCTGCTAAGTCGCTTCAGTCATGTACGACTCTGTGCAACTCCATAGATGGTAGCCCACCAGGCTCCTCTATCCATGGGATTCTCCACAAGAATACTGAAGTGGGTTGCCATTGCCTTCTCCAGTAGGGTTTTCTAGGAGGGCTGAATGAGTCACATCATTTTACTTTGTTGTTATGTTATTTATAAGCTTTTAAAAGAAGCTTACCTTAAAATTATATAGAGAAAATCTCTATCAGAATGTTATTAACCTTCAATTTGTTTTAAAACAAACATTAGCCATTTTCTTCGAATTTGGGTACAGTGAGATTACTAGAAGAGCTTCACATAGCCCCACCATCAGCCTGTCTAGACAAGTTATTTCATGGTTATTTGAATGTAGCAGAATAACTTTATTTATTGCCTTATAATTAACTGGAACATTCAAGCCAATATGAATGAGCCCAAATCACAGAGTCAATTGCCATTTAAACATTTGCTAAATCTCAAGGTAATTTCTAGCAGAAATTACTAGTATCAGTATCTAACCTAGTGATCAACCATTTCCAGTATTCTTTCACACCTGTTGCTTTATTTAGTACTCTTAACAACTTGATATGGAAGGTACTTTTAGTCTCATTGACCTGATATGAAAATGAGCAATCACTGAAGTTAAGGAATTCCTCTAAGAAAGTGTCAAGCTATCAAATATGAGAGTCAAAACTCAAAGTCATATCTTCTATTTCCATGCTTAGGNTCAGTATCTAACCTAGTGATCAACCATTTCCAGTATTCTTTCACACCTGTTGCTTTATTTAGTACTCTTAACAACTTGATATGGAAGGTACTTTTAGTCTCATTGACCTGATATGAAAATGAGCAATCACTGAAGTTAAGGAATTCCTCTAAGAAAGTGTCAAGCTATCAAATATGAGAGTCAAAACTCAAAGTCATATCTTCTATTTCCATGCTTAGGGCTCTATCCAATAAACTATATCTGACAGGTGGATGAAAACAAGATTATTTCTTAACAAGTTCATAACAAGAAAAGAAATGAGAAAATCTCTACTGCTGCAAGGGTGGGATAGTTGCCATGTCTGAAATTATACACTAAACAACCATTAGAAGAAACTTTTACATGACTCTAATAAAAAGTCTGTACAAAATAAAATTGTTTAAGTGTCTACTATCTATAATGGTTGAACAAGACAGAGAGTAGTTATGCCAAAAAGGTTGCATGCAAAATTATACAGTTTTCACTGCAGAACCATAAGCAGCATTTATAACCTCTACATAACAACCTTACTTTCACCTGCATATTCTTTTAAGATAAATTGTCAAAGTAAGCTGAGTGAAAGTGTCAGATACTTCAGTATATCCCAGAATTTATGATTCATGGAAATCAGCAAATGTGCCAAAGTGATGGTAGAGCAGAAAGTGTCAAAAATGATTAAAGTAGTTATAAAAAAGAAAGGATCATTGAACCTCTTGAGAGGAAAGGTCTGATTAACAATCTCACCAAAATTTAAACCTAGCTTTTTTGGAAGAGATATGGAAATAAGTAGACAAATTAGAAGTTATGCAATCAACGGACAGTAAAAATAAAAATCTAACATTTTTATTTCACTTTAGAACCTGGCGAGCTTCATTGACATGGGCACTTCAAGCCTCCTGTAGAGCTAGATCAGTTACATCCTTCTTCTTAATAACTTCCGCCAACTAACAATTCCAAAATTACAGCTAAGTTAAAGACACTGCCTGTTATTTGCTATATCTTGGAACACAGATCTCCCCTTGGAGGGCTCTGAGCTCATTCAATGAGGCATAGCACTTGATTTCATTTGCAGAGTCGCTGCTATTCAACTTTCCACAAATTAAATGAGACCATTCATTGCTTCCTCTGTAGGCTAATGGGACTTAGATTGTTTGTCCACATTTAATGTCCTAATATCTCAGTTTCATGGTCTAATGTTTAATAAAAAATCGGTAATGGAATTGAATGTACTGTAAGAAAAAAAAAATCTCTTCAGTTTATTACCTTGCTATGGCTCTATGGAACGTTAGACCTCTTCTATCTCAGAATTGTAAACTTAGATGCCTACAGGGACCAGGCAGGCTATAAATGTGTGAACTGAACTTGATGTTAGAAAATAGAATAAGTTGGTTCCCATGATAACCTAAAACAGATTTCTTATTTAAAGGTGTGAAAATTATAATTAAGAAAAAATAAGACAGACAAACATTCCAAGTGTCTATAGCTGGGTTTTGCCCAAAGCTTCACCAGTTCTTAAACCTAATCTTGCCTACCTCTTCCATTTTATAAGTTAGAAAATAAATATTAAACAAAAAAACCTTAATTACCAAATTCACTTATGATCCAAAGTATAGCACCTGAAAAACTGTAACAACACTTTACACTTGAGAGGAACTGCAAATATGCATAATTCTGACCTGTAAGAGGAGAGAAACATCCTTTTTAGAGGAANAAAAAAACCTTAATTACCAAATTCACTTATGATCCAAAGTATAGCACCTGAAAAACTGTAACAACACTTTACACTTGAGAGGAACTGCAAATATGCATAATTCTGACCTGTAAGAGGAGAAAAACATCCTTTTTAGAGGAAGAGAAAGCCTGGCATTGGATTAAGGTAAAGAACCAAACTGTTGGAATTAGCATGTGAAGTATGTTAATGAGAAAAATGAATACCTGAGAGAAAGCAAATAAATGTATATGTGTGATCAAGCTAACAGATATGGTTTAGATGATTGGACTAATTAAGGTAGATATGTCAGCTCTAGAAAGAGACCACATAAGTTAGAACATTAAATAGACAAACATGGTTTTTCTTTTTTTCTTTTCTAGTTATAAGCCTAAAGTCTTCAGCTAAATAGGCATTCTCAAGCAACCAAACTACAAAAACTGGCAAACTGTAAACTGCCTGTGGCTTCTGTAATTAACTGAAGTGTAATGTTTATTTACGAATTTAGATTTAGAAAAGAATCACAAGATGCTTGTATAAATAATTATAAACCATGAAATTTATTTGGAGACACAGGTGGAAGCACATCATTAATATCAAATCTCTGTTCTTAATAAGATGAGGTGGCAAGCCCAAATATGCTAGCTCAAGTGAGCAAGATTTGAAAAAAGAGCAGTGATCCTGGTAATTAAACATACGTTTGTACTCACAGGATGATTTTATATATGGTCATTCTTTTTGTTTGACATTATACCAATTCTCAGTATTTGGTAAAAAGGGGGGAAAAAAACTAATAAAATAAGTTGTTTCATTTAATGTTGTTTTCAAGTTCTGTGTTTTCACTAAGCTAAGAAACCTCTTAGGAAACAGATTTTTTTTTTTAAACATAGATTCACTATTCCATTTGCTGCTTTAGAAATAACTCACTCTTTTGGCCAATGTAGTCATTTCAGCAACTAAAAATATGTAAAACATTTTGGAAAGGTGACAATTGGCTGAAGTTTTAAGGTTTGTGATTTTTAATTTGAGATGTTCTGACCAATGTGTTTCTAGTTGTCCTATAAAAATCATTTTATTGAGTGAAAAAGCTAACAAGAAAAATTCTTTCATATATGATACTGTAAAAAGTTTTCTGAGGACAGATTCATTATGTATGAATGAAGTGACATATAAAATAGGAAACTCTTATTTTTTAGTGTAAAATTAAAGAAAATGAATGAAGAATGTTCTGTTATAAAGCTGGGTGAAGGGGGAAAGGATAGCAGGTGTAGTTTAAATGACTCAACTAATGAAGTATTTCAGATGAAGAAAATGTTTCAGATAAAAGGAACAGTTCAGGTAGAAGGAATTAAGTGGGGCTGAAATCATGTCATATAGTCAGTGTCTCCTTCAGAGGGTGGTTCAGAAAGAGGAAAGAATTGATCTGTCTCAGAAGTAAGTGTCCAGGGAGTTGACCTAAAATTCAAAGATTTAATGAGTTTCTCCAGGGACTTGATATTACAAATAATGAAGAGAAAAACAACTTTAATGTAGTCAATACCTACATTTTAATATATGAATATAAACTGAAAACAAACTATTTTAAATAAGTGGTGAAAATGGCCTCATGCAAAGCAAGACTGGGAGAAAATTGTGACATTTAGAGAAATTCTGATACCAGCGGGTGTAGTTGAATTTAGGCTTACTGATGTTTTTTATTTCTGGTAATATTTGCATGACAAAGATGATTTTCAAGGGCAACTCTCCTCTGTTAATCTGCTTGATGGATTTAATCCGCCAGTCCAAATTTTCTCTTGCTTGTTAGCTGAATAAAATTATCTGATGAAATAATGCCCTGAAATGTCTCAATCTCAAACACTCCCAAAGCACCTTTCCATATATCTTCTCCCTGTACATTTGCCATCATGAAAGTAATATCTTCACTACTGAGAAAGTAATCAGATTCTAAATTATGAAATTAGTTATCAATGGATTTAAACTTTCTACATATATTTATACCTTCAAATGTTATATTTAAATCAAATGGATTCAGTTCAGTTCATTTCAGTCGCTCAGTGGTGTCTAACTCTTTGCGACCCTATGAATTGCAGCACACCAGGCCTCCCTGTCCATCACCAACTCCCAGAGTTCACTCAGACTCACACCCATCGAGTCAGTGATGCCATCCAGCCATCTCATCCTCTGTCGTCCCCTTCTCCTCCTGCCCCCAATCCCTCCCAGCATCAGAGTCTTTTCCAATGAGTCAACTCTTATGAGGTGGCCAAAGTACTGGAGTTTCAGCTTTAGCATCATTCCTTAGCATAAAAGCAGAAAACAAGAAAAAGAGCTTTTAAGGGTGGAAAGGGAAGAATTACTTGTTCTGGGTGCCATAGTTTATCATAAAAATATCAGAAGAAGTGGGGTCAGTGACTTGACACAAATCATTTAAAACATTATCCACAGATTGTTTCTGTGGATACAATCCAAAGATTGTTTTGTCTTTTGTATTTAAATTTATTATAAATGTATATATAAACTTATAGTGGGTTGTAAGATCCTTGAACTCAGATCCTGTGTCTTGTCTCCCACAGTAGACCTATTCCTAGCAGAATACCTCATAGTTAAAACATGATCTTAAACATGTCCTGAATAAATTCACAGTACTATTTGGAAGAAAAAAATGAATTTTGGATCAGTAAACATATAATCTTAAATAGCCAGTTTTTAATTCTATTATATTGATTAGATATGAAGATGTATGCATGGTACTGATAGCTTACAGAGGTTGTTGCCGAGTTTGTGATCTCCGAAGGAGAAGATTTAACTCAAAAATGGGTGTCAGTTACTCAGAGCTTTGTGCAGCAAAATTTAAAGTGATAGGACAGAGAAAGCTTCTGACATAGACATTGGAAGCGAGTAGAAAGAGAACTCACCCTCACTAGTTTAAGCAGCGCCTTATATACTTCTCAAATGGCTGCTGAGAATAGATAAAAAGAATACCTCAAGGTTGTAAGTGTTCCATAGACCCTTTCCCATACATCCTGAGATAACTTCAATGCAACATTAGCCAGAAGGAGCAAGTTCCTGGCAAGATCTCTCTGTGAGATATACTGTTGTTGTGTAATCAGGGGTACAATTCTTGAGAAACAGGTTCCCAGGCAAGATGTGTTACAATTAAAATCATTAACATAGAGCCTAAGAAAAGGATTTCCTTAAGTAAGACATTGTCCTGCAGTGTAGTTATCAGCTCCAGGACCTAAAGAAAGGCCAGTTCTTGGGCAAGATATCTTGTTGCACAAGGCTTAGGAAGGCATAACCAAAAAGGTTCACCTCCTCCTTAAAGGGCACTGGACTCCCTGCCTAAGTTAACTCTCAGTTCAGTTCACTTCAGTTCAGTTCAGTTCAGTCGCTCAGTCGTGTCCGATTCTTTGCGACCCCATGAATCGCAGCATGCCAGGCCTCCCTGTCCATCACCAACTCCCAGAGTTCACTCAGACTCACACCCATCGAGTCAGTGATGCCATCCAGCCATCTCATCCTCTGCCATCCCCTTCTCCTCCTGCCCCCAATCCCTCCCAGCATCAGAGTCTTTTCCAATGAGTCAACTCTTCGCATGAGGTGGCCAAAGTACTGGAGCTTCAGCTTTAGCATAACTCTCAGTACATAACAGTATTTAACTAGGTTTTCTAGAGTGTTGCCTAAAATCTCAATATAGTTCATTTAACAGATACATCACATACTTGCTGGACAAAAGTTGCCTTAATTTTGTAAAACCCCTGAGAAAACGATAAAGGTTTAAAAAAAAAAAAAAGATATTCTAGCCTCCTCATAACAATTTCAAATAATCTGTTCACAATTCAGTCACCTTCCTCCTTGAATGGCATGTAATTATAAATATGACCCTTGCTTAATGTTATAAGTGAAGACTTGGTCTTCTGCATTTAGTGGAACACAATTTTTCTCACTGTGAAAGTAGTGTGTATGAGTAATGTAGTCATTCTGTTGTGTCCAACTCTGTGGCTCAATGGACTGTAGCCCACCAGGCTCTTCTGCCCATGGAATATAATAATACCAAAAGCTAATTAAAAAGCTAACAAGTATTAAACTCCTATTCCCTAGGTACTCTGGGATCACCAAAGAACCTTGATCCTCTTCCTTTAGTATTCTACAGTATTACTGGAAAACCAAGAAATATAAATTTACATTGCCAATGAAAATACTGGGATATACAAAACACCCATCAAAGAAAAAATTGGATTGGGAAAATATGGTTCCTTAATCTAGATGGTATTTCTGTTTTTAAAATCAGTTCAGTTCAGTTCAGTTGCTCAGTCATGTTCAACTCTTTGTGACCCCATGAATCATAGCCCACCAGGCCTCCCTGTGCATCACTAACTCCCGGAGTTCACATAAGCTCACGTCCATCGAGTCAATGATGCCATCCAGCCTCTGTCGTCATCCTCATCCTCATCCTCTGTCGTCCTCCTCATCCTCATCCTCTGTCGTCCTCATCCTCTGTCATTCCATTTTCCTCCTTCCCTCAATCCCTCCCAGTGTCAGTCTTTTCCAGGGAGTCAACTCTTCACATGAGGTGGCCAAAGTACTGGAGTTTCAGCTTTAGCATCATTCCTTCCAAAGAAATCCCAGGGCTGATCTCNTTTTGTTGACTGTATAGAGCTTCTCCATCTTTGGCTGCAAGGAATATAATCAATCTGATTTCGGTGTTGGCCATCTGGTGATGCCCATATGTTAAATTATAATAAACTAATTAATAAGCAAAATTCACTAATTTGATTTAGTTTTATGAAATTTTGCCTCCCAGGTGGTGCTAGAAGTAAAAAATCCTCCTGCTACTCAAGAGATGTGGGTTCAATACCTGAGTTGGGAGGATCCCCTAGAGAAGGAAATGGCAACCCACTCCAGTATTCTTGCCTGTAAAATCCCACAGACAGAAGTGCCTGGTGAGCTACAGTCCATGGGGTTGCAGAGTTGGGCACTACTGAGTGACTGAGCACTGAAAAGTTTTAAGATTCGAAAGAGTTAACTGTATTTTATGGCAACTTTTTACTTGCCTCTGACAAAAATATGTCCAATCACAAATAAAATCCAGATACCTTGGGAACCAATCAGTCAACACTAGCATTTTCGAATGAGTCATTCTTAGCTAAGCATGGGTTGAACCATTTGAATCGCAAAGCAAAAGTAGACCAAAAAAAAAAGCTACATTTTGTCAGGTCAGAGGTAGGGAAACAGAAAATTAAGACTCCTTTTTACAGAAATGTACCTAAATCTTCTATATCTATATATTTTACAGGAGCTCTGAGATAGACAAAGTTGTCAAAAATTAAACATGTTCTCTAAGATATTTAAAAACAAATGTATGATATCTGAGATTTTAAATAAAAGGGTCCATTTGCAACATAGTGTGGCAAAAGGTGGGTTCTTTGCACATTTTGCTTCTCAAGTATTGCGTTGACAAGCTGTGTTAATATTGAAGCTCCAGATTATGGCCAGTGGAGGGACTGGAACAATAGACACACACATATGCATGCACACATGCACAGACGCACGCACACACATACACACACACACACACACACACCTGAGACAGAAGCAGAAACTGCCTACTATATTTATATTTCTCTAAGATTTTCTTTTTGTGTGTGTGTTTTGCATTTTCACCTTAACTTGTCTGTATGTCTAGCTGTGTGGACTCCTTATTCATCATGCTTCCGATCATATGTTTCTTCATTTTGAATATAAAAGTCTTTCATTAAAATTCTGGAAAATTCTTATCCATTCCTTTTGATTTCCCTAGTCATCTATAATTCCATTCCTTCTTCAGTTGAATGTTTTTGGTATGTGTATCTTGTATTTTCTGTATTTTGTTTCCTTTTTCCACTCCATGCTTCCTTTTGAGTAATCTTATCAGGTCTATATTCTAGTTCGTTTATAATTTTGTTTCCTGAGACTAACTTCGTCTTCAATGCATCATTGAATTTCCAATTTTAAGAATTTTTTTTTATTTCCAGTTGTACTTATTTTTAAAATCTGAATTTCTTTCTCATTTACCTTACTGATGGTTATTATTTTCACTTTTTTCTCTTGTTATATGATTTCAAGCTATGAATTCTCCTGTTGTAACATTTCTTAGTACTAAAATTCATTAGATAGTTGTTTATCTTTTAACTTTAAGATTTGGAGGCTTATTTGAGTTTACCAAAACTATAAATGCAAATATTTCAATAATCAAGAACTTAAAAACAAACAAATTTAAACAACAAAACCCCATTTCTAGTAAGGAATTTACTAGCAAAAGGAGTAGTCTTTCCAGAAACTCTAAGTCATTAGTGGTTTTAATATACTGAATCTCAATTCAGAAAGCATTTGAAAGTGTGGTGAAAGCAATAGCTGTTTTCTGTGCAAATATACAATCCAATAGAATGACAAAGGTTTCGGAAGCTTTAGGGGGTCTGTGACTATGGAAGAAGAAATATTATTCTGGTACATTTTGTCTAATGTACCTCAATGTCTATAGTTAAGGAAGTTGTTTTCAAAGGAAGGATTAAACTATTTAAGACTTAACTATTTCATAATACACTCAAAAAGAGGAACAACTTTCAGAGGATTTTAATTTGCTAAGACATGATGTTAAAGTGTAGAATTTAACAGTGATATCAAATATTTGCTTCTCTGGTCAGAGGCAGAAATATCTGAACATAATTTTTAAGTCCCAAACCTGGCTTGAGTTACAAAATTTAAATTCAATTTGCATTAATGCTATCACCTTGCAGGTTTCATGGTAAAACATAAATAATAAAATCAGCAAAATGAAGAGACATTTTCTAGACCTTTAATCCAATATAACATAGGATATTTGTTATATCCACATTTGTTATAGACTTGTGGATATATTTGTTATATCCATATCTATTTGTCCATTCATATACTATGAATATTTTTCGGTTACTGCTATTATGTGGAAGGCATTAAATAACAAACCATACAGATTCTCTGCTAAAACTGAGTACAAGACATAGAAAAAGAAAGAGGTAATTACAATCATGAAAATGATAAAATGATTAACTTCTACTTATTTCTAAGTTCTGTACTAGGTCTTTATATGCATTGTGTCAGTTAATCCATAGAACAAGATATCTTCTTACATGTTACAGATGAAAGCTCTAAGGGCAGAGAGGTTAATTTGCCAGTGGGTACTAAATGGTAGACACTGGACGGGAACCCAGGAAGGATAACTTGAGAGGTCATTTTATGGATGATTTTCAGGAGGAAGTGTGACATCATAACTGAAACTTCAAGGATGTAGAGTAGCGAAAACTGAGAAGAATGTCCTTAGAATAAAGAACCATGTAAACAAGCTTAGAGGTAAAGAAAATACATGGCAGAGAATGTAGAAACACTTAGTCAAGGTTAGCAATGCCAGCTAGGTTAACAATGTAGCTAATAGGAAAATAATTATAAACATAGACTAGAAGAATTAAAATTAATCAGTAGGGATTGAATGAGGTCAGTTCAGTAAGTTCAGTCGATCTGTCGTGTCTGANAGCTTAGAGGTAAAGAAAATACATGGCAGAGAATGTAGAAACACTTAGTCAAGGTTAGCAATGCCAGCTAGGTTAACAATGTAGCTAATAGGAAAATAATTATAAACATAGACTAGAAGAATTAAAATTAATCAGTAGGGATTGAATGAGGTCAGTTCAGTAAGTTCAGTCGATCTGTCGTGTCTGATCTTTGCGACCCCATGAATTGCAGCACACCAGGCCTCCCTGTCCATCACCAACTCCCAGAGTTCACTCAGACTCACACCCATCGAGTCAGTGATGCCATCCAGCCATCTCATCCTCTGCCGTCCCCTTCTCCTCCTGCCCCCAATCCCTCCCAGCATCAGAGTCTTTTCCAATGAGTCAACTCTTCACGTGAGGTGGCCAAAGTACTGGAGCTTCAGCTTCAGCATCATTCCTTCCAAAGAAATCCCAGGGCTGATCTCCTTTAGAATGGACTGGTTGGATCTCCTTGCAGTCCAAGGGACTCTCAAGAGTCTTCTCCAACACCGCAGTTCAAAAGCATCAATTCTTCAGCGCTCAGCCTTCTTCACAGTCCAACTCTCACATCCATATATGACAACAGGAAAAACCATAGCCTTGACTAGATGGACCTTAGTCTGCAAAGTAATGTCTCTGCTAGAATCACATAATATTTAATCCATTTTGTTATCCAAACTTGGTGTACATTGTTAATCTTCCCTTGTGATTTAGCCCAAAAAACCAAAGAAAGTCTCCTTCAAAGTCCATTTGCAAATACATGTAGAGAATCCTGGTAGAGGTGATTCTGGAGTAAAATTATTGCTATCATGCTCCCAGGACCCTTCCTGACTATTTAGCTTGGTTAAAGTTGTCTCCAAGTTGTCCTGTAATTACTGATTTTACCACCTGTCTTCTCTCAAAGAATTCTAATTTCTAGAAGGCAGTGAATATGTCTTGTCAGACTTTTGCATCCTCACTGTCTAATATGGAGTCTCATACCTTTTAGATGCTCAGTAAATATTTCATAGAAAACAACCATGATAGAATATTACAATAGACTGGGGAAATGTTTTTAAAGACAAAGAATAAATTTAAGTTTCCACATATGGTTCCAAAGGTCAAAATTCATGACTACATAATGGAGCATATGGGCTTTTAAATTGCATGGTATTATATGAAGGCCAAAGAGGTGCAGAGGACAATGCAACCTTAAAATTCTCAATAGTTTAATATCATTGCATAAAAACAATAGTAATTAAATTATAGTACCTTAACGAAGGTTTCTAACTTTTAAGTGCTGACTATGACACACAGGGAATTTAGGGTTCATTTTTTGTATGCCATTCCTTGAAAGTAACAAAATAATTGCTGAGATAAGAAAGCATAGGAGGCAATTGAATGGCAAACTGGAGGCAGATACGGAAGAGTTGAAGAATTTGGGCTGATTGTATCTAGGGAAGAGAACTATTTAAACAGTTGCCATGTGGTAAAGGGTGTGAAATTTTTTTCTTTTGACTTCTTAGAGCATGGTTAGACTTACAGGTGTATATCATATATATGTGTGAATATATATGAATATGTGTCAATAGAAACACTTCTCACACCAGTCAGATGTACCGCAAGAGAGAGAGGACTTAATTCCCTACCAATGGAACTGTTGTGTCTAACAAGAAAATGTACGTTCACTTGGTAGCAAAAATATTGGGATTCAGAAAAGTGATGAGCCAAATGACCTTTAAAATCACTTCAAATCTTTTTAAATTCCATAATTCTATACACTTTTCATCAGTCTAGTGTTTAACCTTGAAACAACAATAGCAGAAAAAAAAATAGAGCTTGGTTCCTGTGGCTATGTTTCTTGGCAGCATTTTATTTGTTCTCTCGCAAAGCTCTTATCATGCCAGACATGTATTGGTAAGGACATTTTTAACCAAAATGACTAACTGTAAGGCTTCAGAGAGAAATTGCCACAAAGTGTTGCAATACTTATGACCCAGTGGTTTATAATAGGAGAAAGGAGAAAAGAATACTTTCTTAAAATTTACTTCCTTTCTCTTTCCAAAAACAACTGTCCAAGCAGACAAGGTCAATAAAAAAGGTAGATATTTGGAAGGAGAAATCTTTTATTTAAAGTGAGATTCCGAGACTTCCCTGGGGTCTAGTGGTTAAGACTTTACCTTTCAATGCAGGAAATATCAGTTCAATCTCTGGTCGGGGATCTAAGATCCTACAGAACTTGGGGGCAAAAAAAAAACAAAACAAAAAAACTTAGAAGCAATATTGTAATAAATTCAATAAACACTTTAAAAAATGATCCACATCAAAAAAATCTTTTTAAGAAACAGTCGAATTCAGTCAGCAAATGCTGAACAGGCACCTAGTATATGGACTTCCCTGGTGGCTCAGACAGTAAAGAAACCGCTTGTAGTGCAGGAGACCTGGCTTCGATTTCTGGGTTGGGAAGATCCCCTGGAAGAGGAACGGGCAACCCGCTCCAGTATTCCTGCCTGGAGAATCCCGTGGACAGAGGAGCCTGGCAGGCTACAATCCATAGTGTCACACAAAAATCAGACACAACTGAACGACTAACACTTTCACTTTTCATGTGTCAGGTACTGCTAGAAATTCAGCACCACATGACAGGAGTCTGCCCTCAAGGGCATCTTGGCACAGAGAATGTAGAAACACTTAGTCAAGATTAGCAATGCCAGTTAGGTTAACAATGTAGTTAATAGGAAAATAATTATAAACATAGGCCAAAAGAATTAAAATTAATCAGTAGGGATTGGATGAGGTAGCAACACATAAATTGCATCCTCTGTTCTATTCAGGCTTGCTCTACACTGGCAACCTGATTGGCATTGCAATAGAGATTCATGCAGGAGGCATACAGGGAATGGTGGAGTGAATAAACTAGCTTGAAGAAGTCACAGGACAACATGTGTGGAACAGTTTTGGGGGTATGGAGATGGGTGGTCTTGGCAGGAACTGGATCGTGAATGTCCTCAGACACAAGATCAATGAGTCTGGACTTGGAGACGTTTCTGACAGCGTCGTTTGGTATAACAGGTCTTTGTGCTCTTAATACGGCCTTTATATGTATAGCATGAGAAGAGAAAGCTCTGAGTCCCACATTTGAATCACAGCTCTAAAAAGTTCTATGATCAGGAGCCTCTGTTCATTGGTGGACCGATATTCTAAAGTATTATCCCAAAGAAACCTTAAAAAGATGAAAAGCCTTTCAACATCTCTTAAAAATAACCACGGAATACTGAGAGGTGCTCTCCCATGGAAAATAGGAGTCCATGGAGTTACTGAAGGTTTTAAGTTGGAGCAACACATGAACTGATTTTATTTGGCAAAATGTGCTCCTGAATGCTAAGTGAAAGAGGAGCTAGAAGGAGGGAAAGAGGCCCCTTGAGAATAGTCCAAGTAGGAGAGATCAAGCCTGGATAGTCAGCTTTTATTGCCTGGAACCAAGGATGATTTCAGGCATGTCAGACAGCACCTTCAAAGCACTCTATAATGGTTTTAGCTCTCAACATGTGTCTTCTGTTTTGTTTCTGAGGTGTCTTTTTTTGCCATTGTGTGGTCTGTGGTTTTGAAAAATGTCTCCTGAAAATAACATGTCAATCATATTAGTTTCATATGAACATCTTTATTGGGGTCTATGTTTTTGTTCTAAATTAAATTTCTAAATCAAATGCTAAATTTCTAAATCAATTTCTAAATCAAACCTCTTACGATTATACAGTAGAAGTGAAAAATAGATTCCAGGGATTAGATCTGATAAACAGAGTGCCTGAAGAACTGTGGGCAGAGGTTCATAACATTGTATCAAAGGCAGTGATCAAGACCATCCCCAAGAAAAAGAAATGAAAAAGGCAAAATGATTGTCTGAGGAGGACTTACAAATAGCTGAGAAAAGAAGAGAAGCTAAGGGCAAAGGAGAAAAGGAAAGATACACCCAACTGAATGAAAATTTCCAAAGAATAACAGGGAGAGATAAAAAAGTCTCCCTCAGTGATCAATGCAAAGAAATAGAGGAAAACAATAGAATGGGAAAGACTAGAGATCTCTTCAAGAAAATTAAAGATTCTAAGGGAACATTTCATAGAAAGATGGGCACAATAAAGGACAGAAATGGTATGGACCTAACAGAAACAGAAGATATTAAAAGAGGTGGCAAGAATACACAGAAGGACTATACAAAAAAGATCTTCATGACCTAAATAACCATCATGGTGTGATCACTCACCTAGAACCAGACATCCTAGAATGTGAAGTCAAGTGGGTCTTAGGAAGCATCACTACGAACAAAGCTAGTGGATGTGATGGAATTCCAGTTGAGCTCTTTCAAATTCTGAAAGATGATGCTGTGAAAGTGCTGCACTCAATATGCCAGCAAATTTGGAAAACTCAGCAGTGGCCACAGGACTGGAAAAGGTCAGTTTTCATTCCAATTCCAAAGAAAGGCAATGCCAAAGAATGTTCAAAGTACCACACAATTGCACACATCTCACACACTAGCAAAGTAATGCTCAAAATTCTCCAAGCCAGGCTTCAACAGAACATGTAGTGAGAATTTCCAGATGTTCAAGCTGGTTTTAGAAAAGGCAGAGGAACCAGAGATCAAATTGCCAACATCTGCTGGATCATCAAAAAAGCAAGAGAGTTCCAAGAAAACATCTACTTCTGCTTCATTAACTACTCCAAAACCTTTCACTGTGTGGATCACAACAAACTGTGGAAAATTCTGAAAGAGATGGGAATACCAGACCACCTGACCTGTCTTCTGAATAATCTGTATGCAGGTTAAGAAGCAACAGTTATAACTAGACATGGAACAATAGACTGGTTCCAAATTGAGAAAGGAATACATGGAGGCTGTATATTGTCACCCTGCTTATTTAATGTATATGGAGGGTACATCATGTGAGATGCTGGGCTGAATGAAGCACAAGCTGGAATCAAGGTTGCCGGGAGAAATATCAATAACCCAGATATGCAGATAGCACCACCCTTATGGCATAAAGCAAAGAAGAACTAAAAAGCCTCTTGATGAAAGTGAAAGAGGAGAGTGAAAATTTTGGCTTAAAACTCACCATTTAGAAAACTAAGATCATGGCATCTGGCCCCATCACTTCATGGCAATTAGATGGGGAAACAATAAAAACAGTGTCAGACTTTATTTTCTTGGGCTCTAAAACCTCTGAAGATGGTGACTGCAGTCATGAAATTAAAAGATGCTTGCTCCTTGGAAGAAAAGCTATGACCAACCTAGACAGCATATTAAAAAGCAGAGACATTACTTTGCCAACAAAGGTCCATCTAGTCAAAGCTATGGTTTTGCCAGCAGTCATGTATGGATTTGAGAGTTGAGCAATAAAGAAAGCTGAGTGCCAGAGAACTGATGCTTTTGAACTGTGGTGTTGGAGAAGACTCTTGAGAGTCCCCTGGACTGCAAGGAGATCCAACCTGCCAATCCTAATGGAAATTAGTCCTGAGTATTCATATTCATTGGAAGGACTGATGCTGAAGCTGAAACTCCAATACTCTGGCCACCTGATGCAAAGAACTGACTCATTTGAAAAGACCCTGATGCTGGGAAAGATTGAAGGTAGGCGGAGAAGGGAACGACAGAGGATGAGATGGTTGGATGGCATCACCGACTTGATGAACATGAGTTTGACTAGGCTCCGGGAGTTGGTGATGGACAGGGAAACCTGGCATGCTGCAGTCCATGTGGTCACAGAGAATCAGACACAATTGAGAGACTGAACCAAACGGATGTGTTTTCTGTTAAAGGTACCCCTGGATATGTAACTTATGTGTGTGCTTTTATATTCTGTCTCCTTGTAAATTTGGGGTCAGGTGACTTCCTGATGACGTAGCCTCTTTAGCACATCGGCACCCCCTGCCAAATGAACGTGGAGGAACAAACAGGTTCCCAGACGCAGTGTATTTCACAGCTTTACAAGGGTGAGGGTCCCTTGGACTCTGCTCACATGTACCTCATTCCTTTTTTTAAATACACATTTTATATTCAGTTCAGTTCAGTTCAGTTCAGTCGCTCAGTCGTGTCCAACTCTTTAGAGTATAGTTAACTAACAATGTTGTGTTAACTCCAGTTGTGCAGCAAAGTGACTCAGTTAAACACACACACACCTATTCTTTTTCAAATCCTTTTCCCGTTAAGTTTACTATAGAATATTGAGCAGTTCCCTGTGACATAGAGTAGGTCCTCCTTGATTATCTAGTTCAGATGCAGCAGTGTGTATAGGTCAAGCCCATACCCCCAATCTATTCCTCCCCTCAACGCCTTCCATGTACCTCATTTTTGTTCCTCTTTTTGACCCATCTCTGGGCCCTACCACCTCACAGGGACTTGATTTCGTTCCTTGCAGGCCTGACCTCTGACCTGATTGATTCTGCACTTTTTCTGCTCCTGTAGGTTTATTTCACTGACATTTTGCTTCTCCTTGGAACAGCCTGCTGAAACAACCAGCACATTCCTGACCCTCATCAACTAACTCGTCCTAAGCCAGTTAAGGTTTGTGTTTCTCAACTGGAGAAAAACAAGATCAGGTCACAAGAGATATGCTAACAAAGGATATTTTTAATACTTGAACAAGAAAGGGAAAACATCCCTAATAATAACTACATGTGTGCATGCTAAGTTGCTTCAGTCATGTCCAACTCTTTGCGACCCTATGGACTGTAGCCTGCCAGGCTCTTCTTTCCCTGGAATTTTCCAGGAAAAAAATAATGGAATGGGCTGTCATGCCCTCCTCCAGGGGATCTTCCCCACCTGGGGATCCAACCGGCATCTCTTACCTCTTCTACACTGGCAGGCAGGTTCTTTACCTCTAGCGACACCTGGGAAGCTCCTAATACTATGGGTAGGCATTTTTCCCAACAGAAATAAAAATTCTTCAGTAATACAACTGACTAATAAATAAGCTTTTAGACTGCGACTGAACTGAACTAGGTTATCTGTAGATCTTATTTCCCAGGAATCTTAGTCTATGGCCAGATTTAGCCAAAGCTCACAAACGTTAAAGCTTGTGGAAACAGACATGATGGCAATGCCTTATACCACTGAGAAAAAAAAAGTCAGCAACTCCTGACATCTGAGAACTTGTCTGATGGCGGTCACTAGTCTATGTTTTTCTCATGTTAGAGATAAACAATCTCACAGAATATTGGCCTCAGACAAGTTTACTCTGAGATCACAATAAAAGGAGACAAAAACAATATCTACCTTGGTGTCTCTGTTGTTGTTCAGTTGCTCATTCATGTCCAACTATTTGCAACCCCATGGAGAGTAGTCCACTATGCTCCTCTGTCTATGCGATTCTCCAGGCAAGAATGCTAGAGTGGGTTGCCATTTCCTAGTCCTTAATCTGATGAATATACAATAATTTAGTAAAAACAATTCTCTGTATTAGATATTTAAATCTCACTATAAAAAATTTGGAGCTTGTGTCATATTAGAATGTAAATTCATTTTCTTTGCATCCATACTAAAACAAACAAAAAGGTAAATCAGTCATCCTACATGTCAAAATGTTTGCTTAGTTAAGTAAATTAAATAGTTCACTTTAGATATTGCAGCACAAATTTAAAAGCATACTGTTTTTGATGGCAAAGAATAGCATGAGTTTCCACTTCTAGTCAGAAAGACAGTTCCATAAGCCTGATAAACATCAGTGCTTGTCAATTCAGTGACTGACTCACAGATTGAATAAAATTAAAAAAAAAAAAAAAAAACAGCTAATTTACCAGAAGTTGAGGACTTTGTGGAAGGAAAGAGACAGGAGCAGAGAGAGGGAAAGAGACAGAAAAAGCTGCAGAAGAGAGAATACAGCAGCAGCTACCTTCAAGCGGAGATGAGCCCAGTTAGAAATTCTCCCAGCTTTGCCTTCTGGAAACTTGTGTTCAAATTTCAGAACCATCTTCACAGACATTCTTTAATCTCATTTATTTTTATCATTCATCCAAACAATCCTTTTGTCACACTGATACATCTTATGAACTTATTTAAAGTTTTCTCTTTAAAAATGTCTTAAAATTTCAACTCGTTTTCCAATTCCATTTAAGCTCCATTGCGTTGAATAAATGAATATTTGATAAATGTCTCTAATAAACTCTCCTTTTATTGGAGAAAACATTTTTGAAAACAACATGGTTTTTCTAAATGAAAGCTATGTGCCTACCAATATTGTCTCTATAGATTCCAATAGGATTATTTGAAATGACCTTGTTTTAGACACTTTTCACTTTGTTTCTGTTTATTTAGATTCCTTGTTACTCTTTTTCTTTTGGTATCATTCTTTAACTCTCAAATTCAAGACTGAGAAGCCTTCTTGGTTCAGGTGAGGATGGCCAAGTATTGTGTGAGACCAAGTCACAAGGAGCGGATGGGTAACACTTTCCAGCCTTCATCTGTTCATGGCAGCCTTTTCACAACATCGTTGCCAATTAACAAGGCAGTGGCACTGTTCTGCCATTTTCTTGTTACTTACATTTCTCAAGTGTTCTGAGAGCATAAAAGAAGACTCATTTGATGGATTTGGATAAATTTTGACACTGATTATAAGTTGTGTCCCTGAGACTTTATTTTACAAGTCTCTTGAAAAGTTGAATGCTAATCTTTTCAGCTAACTTGCTTTATGGTACATTGTTATCAATCAATCACGCTTGTAATTGACTTTTACTTTTTGAACAATTCTAATAACTCATATGACTTTAAGGATGATTGGGTACACTTTTGTTCTAGCTTCTTCACTGAATACCAGATAACCCAGAAAGGCTGTAAGTCACAGTTTTAAGTAGCTTAAAGTAAAATCTTCACTGAATATTAAAATTCACAACATGGACAGAACTTTAAATCATAATAACCACTAAAAATTATCTTAAATATCTACTATATTAATAAATCAAACAATTTTTAAATCCATGCTTTTAATCATAAGGAATCTTCCTTCCAATGCAGGATACGTAAGAGATAAGGGTTTGACCCCTGGGTCAGGCAGATCCCCTGGAGAAGGGATTGGTAACCTACTCCAATATTTTTGCCTGGAGAATCCCATGGCCAGAGGAGCCAGGTGGGCTACAGTCCATAGGATCACAAAGAGCTGGACATGACTGAAGCAACTTAGCATATATACATTCCTTTAATGAGTGTATACACATACACAAATATATCTTCTCTAATATATCAAGAACCACATCTAATAACCTCAAAACTAATATTCATCAACAAATGCTTTGAAGGCCATTTGAAGACTAAACAGTTCTATGTGTTTTTCTTGTTAAAATTAGAAACTTATTTTGTAACACTTCTATCATTTCTGTTACTTGCAGAATATTAATAGTTTCTCCAAGAGTCTTTTATGAGCAAGGAGAAGCAAGTCATTTTCTCATTATTTCAAACAAGTCACATTTATAGTTATAAAACAGGATACATACAGTTAGATTTATAAAAATATAATAGTTTGGATATCTTTTTACCATTAACTATGAGTAAGTAATAAATTTGGAGAAGGAAATGGCAACCCACTCCAGTATTCTTGCCTGGAGAATCCCATGGACAGAGGAGCCTGAGGACTATAGTCCATGGGGTCTCAAGAAGTCGGACACAACTGAGCGACTAAACAAGAAGAAGCAGTAAATCTGTAGGGATGCCGAGTCCAGATAAATTAAGAAGAGGCAATCTGATCATCTGAATTTTAATTTCTAAAGGAAGTGTAAAGCAATATAAATATTTATATTTGGAAAAAATTTTATAGCAGTTGGTAAAATGAGTTAGCCGCATACTTTATTCCATTCCCCCCCCTAAATCTATGTAGTAAAAGTGTATGCAAAAGCAGTTCATGTGTAAATTTCTTGCCTCATCCTAATATATCCCACGCCAAAATTAGCTTACACATATTCCTTTATACATATTTATATAACCATAAGTTCCATAAGTTCATTTTACCTGAACAACAGAAAATCCAGGGTTCATAAACCAAGGAAATGAGGCAAAGTACAGTTCTATTTTATTATTTTTTAAGCTATCATTTTATTTCTTTTTATTTTACTTTTTGGCCACACCACACAGCATACAGGATCTTAGTTCTCTTACTAGGATTGAACCCAAGCCCCTATCTGTGGAAGCACAATGTCTTAATCACTGGACCACCAGGAAATTCCCAGATCTACTATAAACTTCACCCATGGGTGCAGATACATTTTAGCATGGCAGCATTACGGCAAGTTCAAAGTAGGCATATAAAATTATTTCCTTTGCCCTTTGCCAAAATGTATTTGCTGTAAATGTGATTGAGGAGGGAGTTTGAGGATAATAACAATAGGATGGAGTATGGACTAGAAAATAGAATTGTTAAGTGGAAAGGTTTTTATCACTTTCTTTGGGAGAAATGATCTTGGTAGCTGATGTAATTTGTTAACTGCAGTCACCAGGCATTTAGGGTTCCATCTTATCTCGACTGTTCTGCTGCTGCTGCTTAGTCGTTCAGTCTATTTGACTCGCTGCGACCCTATTGACCATAGCCCACCAGGCTCCTCTGTCCGTGGTATTCTCCAGGCGAGAATACTGGAGTGGGTTGCCATGCCCTCCCACAGGGGATCTTTCCAACTCAAGGATCAAACCTGGGTCTCCTGCACTGCAGGCAGATTCTTTACCAGTGAGCCACCAGGGAAGCCCCTCAACTGTCCCACCGAGGACTAAATACAATGTTGTGTTTTAGGACACCTTCAGTAGAATCTTAGAGCTAAAATTAATTGCTTCACTTGTTGAGATATTTCAAAGCCAAAGTCTACTTCAAAATAATTGATTTATATTATTCTCTTAAAGATTCTCAGGAGTATCACATTTGTTTCCATGGAACTAAAATTCTAATGTTTACCCAAAATGTATGTCAGAAGCTTATGCTTTCCCTACTTTTATTGAATTCTTTCATTGAGTAGAGGTTGGAGTAAAGAGATGACTGATTATCATATACAAGTATAGTTATTGGTTGGGCTTCCCAGGTGGTGCTAGTGGTAAAGAACAGCCAGTGCGGGAGTCATAAGAGATGTGGGTTTGATCCCTGGCTGGGGAAGATCCCCTGGAGGAGGGTGTGACAACCCACTCCAGGACTCTTGCCTGGAGAATACCCGCTGACAAAGGAGCCTGGCAGGCTACAGTCCACAGGTATGCCAAGAGTTGGACAGAATTGAAGTGACTTAGCAGGCAGCACACACAGTTAATGGTTACAGCATTTCAGTCC